>CM039511.1:27282178-27524389 GCA_022432975.1 Begonia masoniana
ATTTGTATTTGTTCATGACCAGTTAACTTTAAAATACACTACATATTATATTTGTCTTATGCATTACAACAATTTAGTTTGTTAAGATATATATTTTTCCGGGTTATTTAATATCGTCAGAAAAAAAATAAAACTAAATTTCTTCATTTTGTTTTAACATTGTGTATGGTTCTTTACATTAATCTATCCTCTCTCTCACTTAACTGAAACTTGCTCTATTTATATATGATATTTCTTATCTTTACACTTGTAGTTAATCTTTAGTATGGACCCTTCATATCTTTTCATAACATAAAAACTTTAAACTCCTTTGTCACGTTGATATCTTTTATAATGAATGTATTGTTTGGCGTCGGGTTTTCAAGAATCACCAGTAAACACCCGGCATTTTTGCCATGTAAATATGTCCACGAATCATTAGGGGGATGAATTTTATATTAATACAATGATGTTTACTGAATTGTGGAGTGTTTAATGGAAAAGAAAAACTGAATTAATTGACGAACTAATACAAATAGTTGGAAAACCAATGAGGGGAAAAATAGGAAGCCAATAAAGGTGGTGGGAGGAAGCCAATGATTCCTGCCATGTTCAACTTGGTGAAAGATATGTTCTTCCTCCTACGGAAAAAAAAAATCCAACTTCCTAAGAGGATTGTTTTATTTTTATAGGAGTATAAAAAAAATGGTTCGCGGTAAGATGCCCTACGTCGCCATAGACAGACTGACAGACTTACTCGATCGTCAATCCCAACATATGGATCGACAAGCACAATAAATCACGGACTTAGTTCGTGAGAATAGGAGGGCCCAAGAGATAGTTGTCCCTAATGGTCAAAACATGGAGAGATTTCAAAAGTTAAGACCCCCGATATTCGACGGGCAATCTACGGACCCCTCTGTTGCTGAGGAGTGGGTTTGAAAAATGGAGGATATGTTAGCGTATGCCAAGGTGGATAATGCCGAGAAGGTTGAGTGCGTCACATTCCACCTGGCATTGGATGCCCGGTCATGGTGGGATTCAGTTAAGGCTTCGACGGACGTGGCGCTGAGGTGGGAACGGTTTAAGACCGTGTTCTTTGACAAATATATCAGCCGTACAGTGAGGGCGGCAAAGAGAGCTGAATTTACGCAATTGAAACAAACTAGTACGGTTACAGAGTATATCAGAAAGTTTGAAGCTTTATCCAAGTTTGCACCGCGTCTAGTCATTGATAATGAAGAAAAGGTGCAACAATTTATGGATGGACTGAACAGGGAGATCCGAAAGAACATTATAGTATCGGGTATTCTAGATGTGCCATACGAGGAGATTGCAGCGAGAGCCCTGGAGTTCGAGGCTGCTGAGTTGACATGCATTAAGCCGAGGGAACCTGCAAAAGGTTTCTTTCGGGAGATTCAGCCGCAGATACGAAATAGGAGTGGCAACCCAGAGGGACAACAACAACAACGAGGCGTCAAAAGGCCTCATGAAGGAGGGAATGAACAGGGCAAAGGAAAGCAAGTTCAAGGGGCTGCTCAGAAGCCTGTTTGTCCTAAATGCCAGAAAGAACATTTTGGCGAGTGTCGGATGGGTACCAACAGCTATTTCAGGTGCGGAGAAGTTGGCCATTATGTTATGAATTGCCCGTTGTTGGACCGAAATCAGTCAGGCAGAAATCAACAGGGCAAAGATCAGCGACGAGTTATGCCAAGGATCTTCGCATTTATTGAGCCTGGAGATGTCGACAACGAGGCACAGCCATCCGTTATAGCAGGTACTATTTTAGTCTTGGGTGTACCGGTATTTTCCTTGATTGATACGGGAGCTACGCACTCCTTCATTTCAACTGCTTGCATGATTAGATTGGGGCTAGTATCTGAGTTAGCGGAGTGCGAGTATTGAGTAATGCTGCCTTCGGGAGCGAATATGCAGTCAGATCGGGTTTTCCAGGGCAATGTCGTCTCTGTGGGAAACAACACCCTCTATGCCCAGTTGATAGTTATGGGTATAGAGGTGTATGATCTTATTTTGGGGATGGATTGGCTTGCACGCCATTGCGCCACAATTGACTGCGGGTCCGGGTTGGTGACTTTCCGCCCCCGAACAAAGTTGAGTTTCACTTTTCAGGCAATGAATAGGTTAGCGGTCTACCTACTATTATTCGATGATAGCCAGAGAACAATTTAAAGATTGGGTGCTCAATTTTTGTGGCCACGGTGATTGATACTCGACTACTTGATAAATTGAAACCGGATGATCTTCCGATTGTTAAGGAATTCTCAAAGATTTTTCTCGACAATCTTCCCGGACTACCGCCTGATCGGGAGATCGAATTTTTTATTGATGTTTATTCGAGTTCAGCACCTGTATCCAAGAATGCGTATAGATTGGCGCCTGTTGAATTGAAAGAGCTGAAGTCACAGTTGGAGGAATTATTAGACAAAGGGTTTATTCGACCCAGCTTTTCTCCTTGGGGCGCGCCAGTCCTATTTGTGAAGAAAAAGGACGGAACTCTCAGGATGCGCGTTGATTATCGAGAGTTAAATAAATTGACCGTGAAGAACAAGTATCCACTGCCCCGAATTGATGATCTGTTTGACCAACTGCAGGATGCCCGAGTGTTTTCAAGGATTGACTTGCGCTCGGGTTATTATCATTTGAAGGTCCGGAAAGAAGATATTGAAAAGACAGCGTTTCGAACGAGATATGGGCATTACGAATTTCTTGTGATGTCTTTTGGGACTTACGAATGCTCCTGCAGCATTTATGGATATGATGAATCGCGTTTTCAAAGAGTATTTGGACAGGTTCGTCGTTGTCTTTATAGATGACATCCTGGTTTATTCTAAGACAAAGGAGGAGCATGAGGAGCATTTACGGATTGTTCTAAGGACCTTGTGTCAACACCAATTATACCCGAAGTTTCCAAGTGTGAATTCTGGCTGGACCGAGTAAGCTTCCTCGGTCATATCATATCTGAGGAGGGAATCTCAGTGGATCCAGCAAAAATTGAGGTTGTCAAGCACTGGCCCGCCTAAAAATGACGAGAGGTCGGGATTTCTTGGGTTACGGGATATTACAGGATAATTCCATTGAGGGATTTTCAGATAGCATCCCTCTATCCCGATTGACGAGAAGAATGTAAGTTGTATGGTCCGCCCGCCGTGAAAGGAGCTTTGTGGAGCTAACAGAGATGTACTACAGCTCCATTCTGACCTACCGTCGCGGGCTGATAAAATTCAGTATTTCCTGTGATCCTCGAGAGTTTGGACTGGATGTGTGTTATGCAGGAAGGCAGGTCATTGGACTTGCTTCTAGACAGTCGAACCATATGAGAACACATCCGAACACGAGACCGTTGAGCTTGCAGCGGTCGTCTTTGCATGAAAAATCGTAAGACACTATCCTGTAGGCATCAGTGTGGTGTTCACGGATCACAAGAGCTAAATAATCTATTCTACGGATACACTAAAGGTTGAACATGCGGCAAAGCAGGTATGCTAAAATTCGTTAAGGTGTACGATTTTGAAATTAAATATCACCCAGGCAAGGCAAATAAAGTAGCAGATGCCTTGAGCCGAATGCCTACTACAAGCGTGCCTTCGCTAGCATCGATGTTGGTAATGTTGAGGTCTGAGATTGAGAACTTCGATGTAGAGATTGTGGCAGAATTGTCTAACATGCTCACTAACATCTCTCTTAGACCGACGATTTTAGACAAGATTACGAGAAGCTCAACAAAGCGATATGGAGAGTGAAAGGCATCAAACGAGCATGACATCTGAAGGTTCATCTGAATTCAACCTGACAGATGATGGAGTACTGAAATTCAGGCACAGGTGGTACGTGCCTAATGATGATGAGTTGAAAAATGAGATCTTAACTGAGGCACATTCCTCAGCATATTCAGTGCATCCAGGAAGCACCAAAATGTATAGAGACTTGAGACAACATTTTTGATGGCCTAACATGAAGAGAGAAATTGCCAGGTACGTGGAAACCTGCCTGATTTGCCAACAGGTTAAGGCAGAATATCAAAGGCCAGCTGGAACCCTACAGCCACTGCCTATTCCAGAGTGGAAATGGGAGCAAATATCCACATATTTCATAGTTAGACTCCCGAGAACAACAAATGGCCATGATGGTATTTGAGTGATTGTGGACCGTTTGACAAAGACGGCTCACTTCCTGCCAGTGAAAATGATTTATTCTATGGATCAGCTAGCTGAGCTGTACGTGCGGGAGATTGTCAAACTACACGGAGTGCCCATCTCTATTGTTTCTGATAGAGATGCCAGATTTACTTCGAAGTTCTGGAAGAGTTTACATAAGGCAATGGGAACTCAGTTGAATTTTAGCACGGCATTTCATCCTCAGACTGACGGACAGACAGAAAGAACAAATCAAATTCTTGAGGATATGCTTACAGCTTGCGTGCTAGAGTTTCAGGGCTCGTGGAGCCGATATCTGCCATTGATTGAGTTTTCGTACAACAACAGCTTCCAGGCTACTATTGGCATAGCTTCGTATGAGGCGCTGTATGGTCGAAAATGCAGGTCTCCACTATATTGGGATGAGGTAGGCGAAGCTAGCATTGTTGGCCCAGATATTTTGCAACAAACAGCAGAGAAGATCGCTGTTATTAGACAACGCATAGAGATTGCACAAAGCCGCCAAAAGAGTTATGCTGACACCAGACGGAGAGAATTACAGTTTAAGGAAGGTGACGAGGTGTATTTAAAAATTTCTCCGTTTAAGGGCGTTATGCGATTTGGAAGACGAGGCAAGTCGAACCCTCGTTTTGTGGGGCCATTCCCTATTCTGAAGAGGATTGGGACCATGGCGTACAGGTTACAACTCCCGGCATCTATGGAAGGTATTCACGATGTGTTCCACGTGTCTATGCTCAGAAAATGCATGCGCGATCCATCACACGTCGTTGAAACAAGGGAGATTGAAGTGCAACCAACGCTGACCTACGAGGAAAGGCCAATGCGAATCTTGGAGTCTTCTATCAAGGTGTTGCGAAATAAGGAGATTCCTCTGGTAAAGGTTTTGTGGAGGAACCATGATGTGGAGGAGGCTACTTGGGAAAGACAACAGGATATGATGTTAAAATATCCCGAATTATTTGTATAACCAAATTTTGAGGACAAAATTTAAATAAGGTGGGTGGAATGTAACACCCGGCTTTGCGGGATTTAAATTTATTCCGATATAAACGGCAATTTTGTAAATACGTCAGATTAAGTCCGTTTTATGAACGGAAAGTTTTAACAAAGCCGTGATAATAAATTGGAATTTATGGTGAAATATGAAAATTTGGAGAAAACGAATCGTTAGTTAAATAACGAGACAATTGGAGGAATAAATTGAAATCAAATGGAAGGGCAATTTAGTAATTGTCAAATCAAAGTTTAATTAAAAATCAAAATTTCCTCATTTCTCTCTTCCTCCCCACGCCAATTTCTTTCCTTTCCCTCTCCTTCGCGCGACGTTCTCCTCTCAACGGCGATTGACTTCGAACACCGGCCAACGCCCCTCCAAACTCCGGCAACTCTTCACGTTTCTCTTCGGTCTTCGCTCTCTAGGTAAGGCTCTAAGCTTTTGGAACGTTAAATATCAATTTCTAGGGTATAGAACGATTAGGATTCGTTAGGGTTTTCGTCGAAAACGTGAATCGATGTTTAAAATTGATAGGTTGAGCTTAGTTATGCCTCTAATAGACGTATTGATGATTATCGAAGCGTAGTTCATCGGTTTGTTGAGGTGTATTTGAGATTTGGTTAAGTTGGAGCTTAAAAACCTCCATTAATGGAGTTTTTGAAATCTCGAGCGCGAATTGCTCGATGAAATGCCTCAACGAACTAAAATAGACTTTAGGAGATTTTTCTTTAGTTAGGAGTTAGCAATTTTTGGAGTTTGGTGATTTAGACTCGATTTAATGTCGTATATTGTGAAATGTATAGGTGAACAAACACTCGTGGACGGAGCTCGGTGTGCAACGACGCGAGGTAAGTCTCTGTGACTTGTTTGGCCGTCTTGGCCTACACCGTATGAATTGAGTAGATCAAGGAAATTGGAGATATGTAGTGTTTGGGTAGTTTAGAACGGGTAGTTAGAATTATGCTTTGTTAAGTCGTCAATTGTAAGTGTATTATCGTATGTTTCTACTTGTTCTTATTTCATTCATAGCATGATATTTGTTCATGCATCATAGTTTTCGAACGGCATGAAAATGAGTTTCTATGCATATTTTCATGAAAAGGAAAATGATAACAAAAAGGTAATGAATGTAATGAGGGTCACGTCGATGGCGGTGGTTCAGACATGGCTGTCGGACGAAGCATGTCTTCCCCCCGGTTAGATACGAGGGGCTATCCAATCACCGGATGTGCCGTTCCTATCTAATGAGAGAAAAGCCCCGGTGACTTAAATGAAATGCGTAGCGAAAAGGTTGGACGCATGATTTCGAACTGTACATGCATAGCATAGCATTCACGTGCATTCACTTAGATTTACTGAGCCTCTAGCTCACGTGTTTAATTCTATGGTGTAGGTGACTTTGAGACAGGTGAGAAAGACGTCCCTCCGCCTGAACTATGAGCACGTTGAAGGAGGATGGCCTGAGGGAGTGCGTTGGCAGTCGGAGCGTTATTTTGACCCGTGGGGACATACATATGTATTTGGATTATTTTGGATAGAAATTGTTAGAACATTATAGGATGTTGGGATCTGGATAGTTAATAGAAAGAATTTTGAGAAATTGAATATATTTTGTAAAGTTTTACTGATTTCAAAAACAAGAGGATATGTTAAACTTTTAAACGGAACCACGCGGTTCGTTTTTACGAAATTGGTCATGTTTAATTGTGTTTCGAGTCGATGAATAGGTGTTTAATAGCGATGTATGTACGTAGAAGTGTGTTTGTGAAATTTAAAGATGTATGATGAAGGAAGGAAAAAGGGGAGTTGTGTGTGTTTTTGTGTTGTATGTTGTGTGTTGAGAGTGTGCGAAGTGCAGGGCGTGAGAACAAGTGCAGGGCATGAGAAATCGAAGGAGGAGGGGCAAAGAAGGGATGGGAAGGGTGCTCTCTGGAAAATTTCTAGAGAGCGTGGCGATTGCTCGCCACAGAATGGCGAGCAATCGCCACCTCATGCAATGGCGATCGCTAGGCAAATGTGTAATCGCCACCTGTTCTGCCAAACGGCAGAACTTAACATAAAAAAAAATGGTTTAAATTTAAATGTTTTCTTTTAATATTTAATTATTTACTTAATAATTTTAAGTTATTTTGGATAGATTTCAAAGTAGTTTTCAAATGCCGTTAACAAATTCCGATTTCGATTTTAAAAGTGTTATTTTCGCTCAAAAGTAAGATTTAGAAGTTTGTACTTATAAAAAAAATAATACGGTAAAATTAGGGTACGGTTAAGGGTCGTTACAGTTATGGTATCAGAGCCCCCGGGTTTTAAAAACGGTTCTGTAGACTGCTCGACTGCTCAGCCACTACACGGACATCCTTCATCAACTGTAAGTACGTTTAATTGCTTTATTAAAATTCGATTTCTTAGGATTATTTGTTTTAATTTTTATAGGATTAATAAAAAAAATGGTTCGCGGTAGAGATGCCCGAGACAATGCCATAGATAGACTGACAGACTTACTCGATCGTCAATCCCAAGATATGGATCGACATGCACAACAAATCACGGACTTAGTTCGTGAGAATAGGAGGGCCCAAGAGATAGTTGTCCCTAATGGTCAAAGCATGGATAGATTTCAAAAGTTAAGACCTCCGATATTCGACGGGCAATCTACGGACCCCTCTGTTGCTTAGGAGTGAGTTCGAAAAATAGAGGATATGTTAGCGTATGCCAAGGTGGATAATGCCGAGAAGGTTGAGTGCGTCACATTCCACCTGGCATTGGATGCCCGGTCATGGTGGGATTCAGTTAAGGCTACGACGGACGTGGCGCTGATGAGGTGGGAACGGTTTAAGACCGTGTTCTTTGACAAATATATCAGCCGTATAGTGAGGGCGGCAAAGAGAGCTAAATTTACGCAATTGAAACAGACTAGTACGGTTGCAGAGTATATAAGAAAGTTTGAAGCTTTATCCAAGTTTGCACCGCGTCTAGTCATTGATAATGAAGAAAAGGTGCAACAATTCATGGATGGACTGAACAGGGAGATCCGAAAGAACATTATAGTATCGGGTATTCTAGATGTGCCGTACGAGGAGATTGCAGCGAGAGCCCTGGAGTTCGAGGCTGCTGAGTTGACATGCATTAAGCCGAGGGAACCTGCAAAAGGTTTCTTTCGGGAGATTCAGCCGCAGATACGAAATAGGAGTTGGCAACCCAGAGGACAACAACAACAACGAGGCGTCAAAAGGCCTCATGAAGGAGGGAATGAACAGGGCAAAGGAAAGCAAGTTCAAGGGGCTGCTCAGAAGCCTGTTTGTCCTAAATGCCAGAAAGAACATTTTGGCGAGTGTCGGATAGGTACCAACAGCTATTTCAGGTGCGGAGAAGTTGGCCATTATGTTATGAATTGCCCGTTGTTGGACCGAAATCAGTTAGGCAGAAATCAACAGGGCAAAGATCAGCGACGAGTTATGCCAAGGATCTTCGCATTTATTAAGCCTGGAGATGTCGACGACGAGGCACAGCCATCCGTCATAGCAGGTACTATTTTAGTCTTGGGTGTACCGGTATTTTCCTTGATTGATACGGGAGCTACGCACTCCTTCATTTCAACTGCTTGCATGATTAGATTGGGGGTAGTATCTGAGTTAGCGGAGTGCGAGTATTGAGTAATGCTGCCTTCGGGAGCGAATATGCAGTCAGATCGGGTTTTCCAGGGCAATGTCGTCTCTGTGGGAAACAACACCCTCTATGCCCGGTTGATAGTTATGGGTATAGAGGTGTATGATCTTATTTTGGGGATGGATTGGCTTGCACGCCATTGCGCCACAATTGACTGCGGGTCCGGGTTGGTGACTTTCCGCCCCCCGAACAAAGTTGAGTTCACTTTTCAGGCAATGAATAGGTTAAGCGGTCTACCTACTACTTATTCGATGATAGCCAGAGAACAATTTAAAAATTGGGTGCTCAATTTTTGTGGCCACGGTGATTGATACTCGACTACTTGATAAATTGAAACCGGATGATCTTCCGGTTGTTAAGGAATTCTAAAAGATTTTTCTCGACGATCTTCCCAGACTACCGCCTGATCGGGAGATCGAATTTGTAATTGATGTTTATTTGAGTTCAGCACCTGTATCCAAGAATGCGTATAGATTGGCGCCTGTTGAATTGAAAGAGCTGAAGTCACAGTTGGAGGAATTATTAGACAAAGGGTTTATTCGACCCAGCTTTTCTCCTTGGGGCGCGCCAGTCCTATTTGTGAAGAAAAAGGACGGAACTCTCAGGATGCGCGTTGATTATCGAGAGTTAAATAAATTGACCGTGAAGAACAAGTATCCACTGCCCCGAATTGACGATCTGTTTGACCAACTGCAGGGTGCCCGAGTGTTTTCAAGGATTGACCTGCGCTCGGGTTATTATCATTTGAAGGTCCGGAAAGAAGATATTGAAAAGACAGCGTTTCGAACGAGATATGGGCATTACGAATTTCTTGTGATGTCTTTTGGACTTACGAATGCTCCTGCAGCATTTATGGATATGATGAATCGCGTTTTCAAAGAGTATTTGGACAGGTTCGTCGTTGTCTTTATAGATGACATCCTGGTTTATTCTAAGACAAAGGAGGAGCATGAGGAGCATTTACGGATTGTTCTAAGGACCTTGTGTCAACACCAATTATACCCGAAGTTTTCCAAGTGTGAATTCTGGCTGGACCGAGTAAGCTTCCTCGGTCATATCATATCTGAGGAGGGAATCTCAGTGGATCCAGCAAAAATTGAGGTTGTCAAGCACTGGCCACAGCCTAAAAATGTACGAGAGGTACGAGGATTTCTTGGTTTAGCTGGATATTACAGGAAATTCATTGAGGGATTTTCAAGGATAGCAGTCCCTCTATCCCGATTGACGAGAAAGAATGAGAAGTTTGTATGGTCGCCCGCCTGTGAAAGGAGCTTTGTTGAGCTGAAACAGAGATTGACTACAGCTCCAGTTCTGACACTACCAGTCGAGGGTGATAAATTCAATATTTACTGTGATGCCTCGAGAGTTGGACTGGGATGTGTGTTGATGCAGGAAGGCAGGGTCATTGCCTATGCTTCTAGACAGTCGAAGCCATATGAGAAAAACTATCCGACACATGACCTTGAGCTTGCAGCGGTCGTCTTTGCATTAAAAATCTGGAGACACTATCTGTATGGGCAGCAGTGTGAAGTGTTCATGGATCACAAGAGCCTAAAAAATCTATTTACACAGAAAGAGTTGAACATGCGGCAAAGAAGGTGGCTAGAACTCGTTAAGGATTACGATTTTGAAATTAAATATCACCCAGGCAAGGCAAATAAAGTAGCAGATGCCTTGAGCCGAATGCCTACTACAAGCCTGCCTTCGCTAGCATCGATGTCGGTAATGTTGAGGTCTGAGATTGAGAAGTTCGATGTAGAGATTGTGGCAGAATTGTCTAACATGCTCACTAACATCTCTCTTAGACCGACGATTTTAGACAAGATACGAGAAGCTCAACAAAGCGATTTGGAGAGTGAAAGGCATCAAACGAGCATGACATCTAAAGGTTCATCTGACTTCAACCTGACAGATGATGGAGTACTGAAATTTAGGCACAGGTGGTACGTGCCTAATGATGATGAGTTGAAAAATGAGATCTTAACTGAGGCATATTCCTCAGCGTATTCAGTGCATCCAAGAAGCACCAAAATGTATAGAGACTTGAGACAACATTTTTGATGGCCTAACATGAAGAGAGAAATTGCCAGGTACGTGGAAACCTGCCTGATTTGCCAACAGGTTAAGGCAGAACATCAAAGGCCAGCTAGAACCCTACAGCCACTGCCTATTCCAGAGTGGAAATGGGAGCAAATATCCACATATTTCATAGTTAGACTCCCGAGAACAACAAAGGGGCATGATGGTATTTGGGTGATTGTGGACCGTTTGACAAAGACGGCTCACTTCCTGCCAGTGAAAATGATTTATTCTATAGATCAGCTAGCTGAGCTGTACGTACGGGAGATTGTCAGACTACACGGAGTGCCCATCTCTATTGTTTCTGATAGAGATGCCAGATTTACTTCGAAGTTCTGGAAGAGTTTACATAAGGCAATGGGAACTCAGTTGAATTTTAGCACGGCATTTCATCCTCAGACTGACGGACAGACAGAAAGAACAAATCAAATTCTTGAGGATATGCTTACAGCTTGCGTGCTAGAGTTTCAGGGCTCGTGGAGCCGATATCTGCCATTGATTGAGTTTTCGTACAACAACAGCTTCCAGGCTACTATTGACATAGCTTCGTATGAGGTGCTGTATGGTCGAAAATGCAGGTCTCCACTATATTGGGATGAGGTAGGCGAAACTAGCATTGTTGGCCCAGATATTTTGCAACAAACAGCAGAGAAGATTGCTGTTATTAGACAACGCATAGAGATTGCACAAAGCCGCCAAAAGAGTTATGCTGACACCAGACGGAGAGAATTACAGTTTAAGGAAGGTGACGAGGTGTATTTAAAAATTTCTCCGTTTAAGGGCGTTATGCGATTTGGAAGACGAGGCAAGTTGAACCCTCGTTTTGTGGGGCCATTCCCTATTCTGAAGAGGATTGGGACCATGGCGTACAAGTTACAACTCTCGGCATCTATGGAAGGTATTCACGATGTGTTCCACGTGTCTATGCTCAGAAAATGCATGCGCGATCCATCACAAGTCGTTGAAACAAGGGAGATTGAAGTGCAACCAACACTGACCTACGAGGAAAGGCCAATGCGAATCTTGGAGTCTTCTATCAAGGTGTTGCGAAATAAGGAGATTCCTCTGGTAAAGGTTTTGTGGAGGAACCATGATGTGGAGGAGGCTACTTGGGAAAGACAACAGGATATGATGTTAAAATATCCTGAATTATTTCTATAACCAAATTTTGAGGACAAAATTTAAATAAGGTGGGTGGAATGTAACACCCGGCTTTGCGGGATTTAAATTTATTCCGATATAAACGTCAATTTTGTAAATACGTCAGATTAAGTCCGTTTTATGAACGGAAAGTTTTAACAAAGCCGTAATAATAAATTGGAATTTATGGTGAAATATGAAAATTTGGAGAAAACGAATCGTTAGTTAAATAACGAGACAATTGGAGGAATAAATTGAAATCAAATGGAAGGGCAATTTAGTAATTGTCAAATCAAAGTTTAATTAAAAATCAAAATTTCCTCATTTCTCTCTTCCTCCCCACGCCAATTTCTTTCCTTTCCCTCACCTTCGCGCGACGTTCTCCTCTCAACGGCGATTGACTTCGAACACCGGCCAACGCCCCTCCAAACTCCAGTAACTCTTCACGTTTCTCTTCGGTCTTCGCTCTCTAGGTAAGGCTCTAAGCTTTTGGAACATTAAATATCAATTTCTAGGGTATAGAACGATTAGGATTCGTTAGGGTTTTCGTCGAAAACGTGAATCGATATTTGAAATTGATAGGTTGAGCTTAGTTATGCCTCTAATAGACGAATTGATGATTATCGGAGCGTAGTTCATCGGTTTGTTGAGGTGTATTTGAGATTTGGTTAAGTTGGAGCTTAAAAACCTCCATTAATGGAGTTTTTGAAATCTCGAGCGCGAATTGCTCGTTGAAATGCCTCAACGAACTAAAATAGAGTTTAGGAGATTTTTCTTTAGTTAGGAGTTAGCAATTTTTGGAGTTTGGTGATTTAGACTCGATTTAATGTCGTATATTGTGAAATGTATAGGTGAACAAACGCTTGTAGATGGAGCTCGGTGTACAACGACGCGAGGTAAGTCTCTGTGACTTGTTTGGCCGTCTTGGCCTACACCGTATGAATTGAGTAGATCGAGGAAATTGGAGATATGTAGTGTTTGGGTAGTTTAGAACGGGTAGTTAGAATTATGCTTTGTTAAGTCGTCAATTGTCAGTTTATTATCGTATGTTTCTACTTGTTCTTATTTCATTCATAGCATGATATTTGTTAACGCATCATAGTTTTCGAACGGCATGAAAATGAGTTTCTATGCATATTTTCATGAAAATGAAAATGATAACGAAAAGGTAATGTATGTAATGAGGGTCACGACGGTGGCGGTGGTTCAGACATGGCTGTCGGACGAAGCATGTCTTCCCCCCGGTTAGATACGAGGGGCTATCCAATCGCCGGATGTGCCGTTCCTATCTAATGAAAGAAAAGCCCCGGTGACTTAAATGAAATGCATAGCGAAAAGGTTGGACGCATGATTTTGAACTGTACATGCATAGCATAGCATTCACGTGCATTCACTTAGATTTACTGAGCCTCTAGCTCACGTGTTTAATTCTATGGTGTAGGTGACTTTGAGACAGGTGAGGAAGACGTCCCTCCGCCTGAACTATGAGCACGTTGAAGGAGGATGGCCCGGGGGAGTGCGCTGGCAGTCGGAGCGTTATTTTGACCCGTGGGGACATACATAGGTATTTGGATTATTTTGGATAGAAATTGTTAGAACATTATAGGATGTTGGGATCTGGATAGTTAATAGAAAGAATTTTGAGAAATTGAATATCTTTTGTAAAGTTTTACTGATTTAAAAAACAGGAGGATATGTTAAACTTTTAAACGGAACCACGCGGTTCGTTTTTACGAAATTGGTCATGTTTAATTGTGTTTCGAGTCGGTGAATAGGTGTTTAATAGTGATGTATGTACGTAGAAGTGTGTTTGTGAAATTTAAAGATGTATGATGAAGGAAGGAAAAAGGGGAGTTGTGTGTGTTTTTGTGTTGTATGTTGTGTGTTGAGAGTGTGCGAAGTGCAGGCCGTGAGAAATCGAAGGAGGAGGGGAAAAGAAGGGATGGGAAGGGTGCTCTCTGGAAAATTTCCAGAGAGCGTGGCGATTGCTCGCCACAGAATGGCGAGCAATCGCCACCTCATGCCTGGCGATCGCCATTGGCGATCGCTAGGCAAATGTGTAATCGCCACCTGTTCTGCCAAACGGCAGAACTTAACATAAAAAAAATGGTTTAAATTTAAATGTTTTCTTTTAATAATTAATTATTTACTTAATGGTTTTAAGTTATTTTGGATAGATTTCAAAGTAGTTTTCAAATGCCGTTAACAAATTCCGATTTCGATTTTAAAAGTGTTATTTTCGCTCAAAAGTAAGATTTAGAAGTTTGTACTTATAAAAAAAATAATACGGTAAAATTAGGGTACGGTTAAGGGTCGTTACACATTCCAAGTGATAAGGAGTTGCGTGAGTTGATATAGGCTGAGGCACACTCATCTTCTTTCTCTGTACATCCTGGTAGCACCAAGATGTATCGGGACTTGAAGCTACATTATTGGTGGCCAAATTTAAAAAGGGATGTGGCCAAGTTTGTAGAGTCATGCTTGCTATGCCAACAAGTTAAAGCAGAACACCAACACCCAGGAGGTACTCTTCAACCCTTACCGATCCCTGAATAGGAGTGGGAAAACATTGCCATGGATTTTGTGGTAGGATTACCAAAGACAATCAAAGGACATGATAGTATTTGGATTGTGGTTGACAGAATGACAAAATCAACACACTTTATACCAGTAAGAATGACTTTTACAATGGAGCAACTTGCTAACTTGTACATTCAGGAAATTATCAGATTGCATGGGATTCCCTTGTCTATTGTCTCCAATCGTGATCCTAGATTCACCTCAAGATTTTGGCAAAGTTTGCAAGGCACATTAGGAACAAAATTGTCTTTCAACACTGCTTTTCACCCTCAAACCGATGGTCAATCTGAGAGGACCATTCAGATACTAGAAGATATGTTGAGAGCGTGTGTGCTGGATTTCCAGACATCTTGGAGTCGATACTTACCCTTGGTGGAATTCTCCTACAATAATAGTTACCAGTCCACCATTGGTATGGCACCTTATGAAGCACTTTATGGCAGAAAGTGTAGATCACTTTTGTACTGGGATGAGGTCGGTGAAGCAAAACTCCTAGGTCCCGAGATCTTGCAACAGATGTCAGACAAGATTACTATTATTAGGAAAAGAATGATTACTGCACAAAGTCGACAGAAAAGTTATGCAGACCAAAGGAGGAGAGATCTGGTGTTCTCTGTTGGAGATGAAGTTTTTCTAAAGATTTCACCATTTAAGGGAGTACTAAGATTTGGCAAGAAGGGAAAGCTTAATCCGCGATTCGTTGGGCCATTCCCTGTCTTGGAGAGGATCGGCAGCACAGCTTATAGACTACAATTGCCCCTATCACTGGAAAAAGTTCACAATGTTTTTCACGTGTCAATGTTAAGAAAATGCATACAGGATCCTACACAAGTTGTTAAGTCAGTGGATGTCGAAATTGAGCCAACATTAATGTATGAAGAGAAGCCAGTGCAAATTTTGGAATCTGCAGTGAAAACTCTGAGGAATAAGGAAATTCCATTGGTTAAGGTCTTATGGACAGATCATGGAGTTGAAGAAGCCACATAGGAACGACAGCAAGATATGTTGGACAAATATCCGGAGCTCTTTGTTTGATCAATTTTCGGGGACAAAAATTTCGTTTAAGGAGGGGTGGATGTAACACCCGACATTTTCAGCCAGGTGATTTTCTTAACGGAATTAACTGTCACCTTTATTGTTGATCTTTAATTTAAATTTTAATGCCTAAGCTTATTAGGTTTCTATTTGTGTGGTGGCAGAACCGTAATTAAGAGGGATTTTATTTAGTATAAAAAGAAAATGGAAACCTTAAACCTCACTTAAACCCCACTGTAGCCGACATTCTCTCTCGGCGATTCCCGTGCTTCCAGAGCTCTTTCTCTGTCGGCGACTCCCTCTTTGGCGATCGTTTCCTCCAGCCTCCACTCCGATAACCTACATTCGAGGTGAATAAGTTTGAAGTGTAGTGCACGAATTTGCTAAGGAAGCCAGGTAAGTGAATGTTTTAAGATTCCGGCCATTAGGGCCCTACATCTTAAGGGTACTAATTTAGTTATGTGTTTGATGTTTGTTTTACGTTAGTAAGATGGTTTGTACTTGGATGATTTACGGATATTTGAGAACTATGTTATGTGATGTTCTGATAGAGTCTATGAAGTCGACTGTCTAGTATGATATTTTCCATAGTCTGATGATTTAAGAACATTCATGTCATGCATCATGATTTACTTCTCAAGCATATAAAAATGATTTATGAGCATGTTTTCCCCCATGAACAAGATATGAGAATGAATATGAAACTTATTCAACCGGATTAAGTGAGGGTTGGGGGCGGTTTGGCGTATGTCATTGTCTAAAGAGAAGGACCATGAATACAGCCTGAAAGGGACTATGAACACTTGCACTGTCATCCCCCCTTTACGGCACAAATCCTCCCTTAATCCATATGATGAAAGTGATGAACAAGAACACGAATAAGAACAAGAAAAGAGCATGAAACGAACATGATCATGATTTTCTTGCAACTATGCATTCACGTATACATGTTAGTATTGCATTCCTTACTAAGCATTAGGCTTATAGTTTAAACCTTATGATGTAGGTGACGAAATATCAGGTGAGGATTCCAAAGTTAATGAAGATGTCTAAGTTTGGTTGCTGGAAGGTGTTCAGGGAGCAATTCTGTGGCTGGATGGCGAACAAGACCCCCTGGTTAATGCTCTTATGATTTTAGTGATGATTATGAATATGGAAGTCTAAGTAGGATGAGTTTATTTTGAAACATCGAGCCTTTGAAATTGTCTGGTTTAATTACTGAGTCTGATAATGTTTTTACGGATATAGAATAAGTTATTTTAACTAAGTCTTCCGCTACAAGAATTCTGGATGAGTCTATGATTTTCATTTATAAGAGTGATGAGTCAATGAAGTTAGAAGTCTGTGTATATTTGCATCCACCGATAGATGTTCTCTATCGGAAGATGTGTGAGCTTGCATCCACCGTTAGATGTTCTCTATCAGAAGATGTCTTAAATGAACACGTGGATTGCACATGTCTATCGGTAGATGTTTTGTATTTCAAATACCGGATGATGTAAGTGTTGTTTTGTTGTCTAGTGATCGGTAGATGTCGTGTATTTCAAATACCGGATGATGTAAGTGTTGTTTTGTCGTCTAGCGATCGGTAGATGTCGTGTATTTCAAATACCGGATGATGTAAGTCTTGTTTTGTCGTCTAGTGATCGGTAGATGTCGTGTATTTCAAATACCGGATGATGTAAGTGTTATGTTTGTCGTCTAGTGATCAGGCGATGTAGTGTATTTCTAATATCGGGCGATGTACGAATCGTTTTGTCGTCTAGTGATCGGTAGATGTAGTGTAATTCAATTACCGGATGAAGTAGATGTTGTTATCGTTTAGTGACCCAGTGATGTTTAATGAGTCATGAGAGATGCAAGTGTCCATCGGAAAATGTCTTCTATTGGGTAACGATAATTGAGTCATGCAGAGCACACATGACAAATCGGAAGAGGTACACTATGTTAGCCGATGCATGCAAACCCATGCAAACCCGAGCAGAGTAACATAGAATAATCTGGGGGCATATCTTTCCTGCCCGAATTTGTTATAGAACTGATGACTGCGTATGGTCGCTCGACTCTGTGAACGAATATGTTGTTAGTTTTAAGAGGAAGTCAAGTTCGACGAATCTAGTTTCTGTCTGTTATGTTAAAGTCTTTAAGTTCTGTTAAGGAAAGGTTAAAAAAAAATAATACAATGGGGACCTTAGTGTAAAGTGGTCGAAGGGTGAAAGATCTATAGAGATCAGGGTAAATATGAATTTAGGAGGTTAAGTTATGAATTACGTGGCGACTCCAACTGGGGTCGTCACAGAGTACTTGTGCTTCTTAGCTAGCGTTTTAGACACACAACTTGTAGGAAAAGTAAGTCCTCAAAATGTCTTAGTTGTCCAAGATTTCCCAGAAGTATTCCTAGATTACCTTCCTGGCTTGCCACCAGATAGGGAATTTTAATTTGTTGTGGATATTTACCCAGGCGCTGAACCAGTGTCTAAGAACCCCTATAGACTTGCACCTACAGAGCTTAAGGAATTAAAGAAACAGTTGGGGGGATTATTGGATAAGGGGTTCATACGCCCTAGCTTTTGACCGTGGGGTGCACCTGTTCTTTTTGTCAAAAAGAAGGATGGATCAATGCGTATGTGCATTGATTATAGGGAATTAAATAAGTTAACCATCAAGAACAAGTATCCCTTGTCAAGAATTGATGATTTGTTCGATCAGTTTAAGGTGCACGAGTTTTCTCTAAGATCGACCTTAGGTCTGGTTACTATCAACTGAAAGTCAAGACTGAAGATATCCCTAAGACAGCCTTTCGTACAAGGTATGGGCATTATCAGTTTTTGGTTATGTCCTTTGGATTGACAAATGCACCAGCAGCCTTTATGGATCTTATGAATAGGGTTTTTCATGAATACTTGGATAAGTTTGTCATAGTGTTTATTGATGATATTTTAATCTATTCCCGTTCCAAGGATGAGCATGCTAGGCACCTGACCTTGGTGTTGGAAGTATTAAAACAGCACCAACTATACGCCAAGTTTTCTAAGTGTGAGTTTTGGTTGGACCAAGTTCACTTTTTAGGACATGTTATCTCTGGGGATGGAATATCTGTCGATCCAGCTAAGGTTCAAGCAATTAAGGAATGGCCCCAACCGAGGAATGCTACAGATATCAGGAGTTTTCTTGGACTAGCAGGATATTATAGAAAGTTCATTGAAGGATTTTCGAAGATTGCTACACCCCTTACTAAGTTAATAGGGAAAATGTGAAGTATATATGGACTGACGAATGTGAGCATAGTTGTCAGACCTTGAAACAGAAACTGACCAATGCTCCAATTTTAACCCTTTCAGTTGAAGATGGTAAGTTTAGCATTTACTGTGATGCTTCCAAAATTGATGTTGGTTGTGTGTTAATGCAGGATGGTAAAGTAATAGCTTATGCCTCTAGACAACTGAAAACACATGAGAAGAATTACCCTACGCACGACTTAGAACTAGCTACAGTGGTTTTTGCACTTAAGATTTGGAGGCACTACTTGTTTGGACAATCTTGTGAGATATTTTCAGATCACAAGAGCCTGAAGTATATTTTCACACAGAAGGAATTGAATATGAGGCAGCGTCGATGGTTGGAATTTGTAAAGGATTATGATTTTGAGATTAAATACCATCCCGGAAAAGCAAATGTTGTGGCGGATGCCTTGAGTAGAGTAACAACACCAACCCCAACTATGACTTTCAGTATGCCATTAGCCTGAGAGTCAGAATTCCAAAGGTTTAATCTAGAAGTAGTATCCAGTGTATCAGCTATACTCTCAGCCATAACCTTAAAACCTACTATTTTGGAGAAAATAAAGGAAGCTCAGACGAATGATGACGAGTGTAACAAGTACAAGTTGAGCATGGATTCTACGGACAAAACAGATTTTAACTATTCTGCTGATGGAATCCTTAAGTTTATAAATAGATGGTTTGTTCCTGCCGTTAAAGAACTTCGTGTTGAGATCCTTTCTGAAGCACATTCTTCCAGGTTCTCTGTTCACCCTGGGAGTACAAAGATGTACAAGGATCTTAGACAACATTATTTGTGGTCAAGTATGAAAAAGAGTGTGGCAGAATATGTGGAATCGTGCTTAGTTTGTCAACAGGTTAAAGCTGAGCATCAGAGACCTGCTAGAATGTTACAACTTTTACCAGTTCCCGAATGGAAATGGAAGAAAATAACGATGGACCTTGTGGTAGGATTGCCTAGAACGACTAAAGGACATGATGCAATTTGGATGATAGTTGACCGTCTAACCAAATCTGCTCATTTCCTACCAATAAAGGTGACTTACTCGATGGATCAACTTGCTGAATTGTATGTGCAAGAAATTGTTAGGTTACATGGAGTTCCAGGTACCATAGTTTCAGACCGAGACTCTAGATTTACATCTAAGTTTTGGAAAAGTTTGCACAAGGCTATAGGAACACAGCTTAGTTTTAGCACAGCTTTTCACCCTCAAACAGATGGACAGTCCGAGGGAACTATTCAGACATTAGAGGATATGCTCTGTGCATGTGTGCTAGAATTTCAAAGTTCTTGGAGTAAGTACTTATCATTGGTGGAGTTTTCTTATAATAACAGATTTCAGGCAACAATAGGAATGGCACCTTATGAGGCATTGTATGGGCAAAAATGTAGATCTCCCTTGTATTAGGATGAAGTTAGAGAAGCTTAACTAATTGGTCCTGATATTGTGCAGCAAATAGTGAAAAAGATTGCCCTCATCTGACAGAAAATTATAACAGCTCAAACCCGACAGAAAAGCTATGCCGATAGAAGGCGTAGGGAATTAGAATTTGAAGTAGGTGATGAAGTTTTTCTTAATGTATCACCATTAAAAGGGGTTGTGAGATTTGGAAAGAGAGGCAAGTTGAATCCCATATTTATCGGACCCTTTTCAATCTTAAAAAGGATCGAGAAGGCAGCTTATGAGTTACAGCTACCCACCTCTATGGAAGGAATCTATAATATGTTCCATGTATCTATGTTGAAGAAGTGCGTCAGAGATCCATCACAGATTGTGGAACAGCAGAGTATTGAAGTTCATCCTACCCTTGCATATGAGGAGACACCAGTAAGGATCCTAGACTATGCAGTGAAGGTGCTGCGCAACAAAGAAGTTTCATTAGTAAAAGTCTTATGGCATAACCAGAATGTGGAGGAGACAACTTGGGAGCGCCAACAGGACATGATGGACCAACATCCAGAACTGTTCAGGTACTGAATTTTGGGGACAAAATTCTTTTAAGGAGGGTAGATTGTAGCACCCGGTTCTATTAAACCAATTTCTATTCCGTTATTTAATAGTAAGCATGTTGTGGAGAAAATTGAGGAAAGTATTAATTAGGTTAATGAGTGACTAAGTAAGGGCATAGTGGTAAATTGAGAACTTATAATGGATAACCTATTTAAGGAAAGAGGCTTCGTGATTAAATGCACTGTAGCCGCCACCATTTCCTTGTTTTTCCCTCGGTCTTTAGCTCAAGTAGCAGAGCTCTCTAGGCGATTCTTCCATTCGATTTTCTCCCAAACTAGGTGAGTTCTATTTCGATTCCTTACTGCATTGGTAGCTATCGATGAATATGGGAGAGTATAAGTGTGAGTTTCGAGAATGCTGTGAGCGAACTAGTTCGGGTCATTGTGGTAAATCGGGAATGCACAATGAACTAAGCTTCCAAACTAGTTTCCTTAAATTTCTAGCGGTGTAGAATGAAGATTAGAGAAAATTTAATGTATGCTCTGTTTATGATTTTAGGATTGAGTAAGCTCTCTAAGTAGCCAATCACCGAGATGTTTTTCCAGGAGACCAGGTAACTAGAATATGCATGTGCCTTCGGGCCTACATCACAAAACAGTAAGTTGTGTGTGTACTTGAATATTTTCTTTATGTCATGCATCATGTTTTTGAAAGAATACGAAAATGAATTTTCATGTATTGGCATGGTAAGGAATGTAATGATTGCAACAGACAAGCTATTAAGGGAACTAATCCACCCCTTAACTTATGAAAGGATTTATAACTTTGGGAAGATTGATCCACTTCCCAAGTGGAATATAGGATCAATATAGCTATTAAGGGAAGTAATCCGTCCCTTAACTGATGAAGAGGATTTATAACTTTGGGAGAGCTGATCCCACTCCCAATGGAATTGAGGGATCAGATCAGTGAATGAACGCATATGCAACAGAGATGTGAAAGTAGAAACTGCATGTCTAGGAATTTTGCTTTAGCATTTCATTTCATTATCGCTTTGCTTACTTAGTATTAGGCTAATAGATGAGTTTTGTGATGTAGGTGAAGAAGCTTCTGATGGTATTTTTCCTGAGCACAATGAGGTTTAGACAGGTTGGAGGAGCACACCCAAGTCTCGACTTGGTGTTCTGATGAGGCAGCTTAACTGTTGTCAGTAGTTGTGAAGGTTTAATGGACAATGAATCGATTTAATTTGTTGAGTTTCATGACAGTAGTGGTTTTAATGTTTCTGAATTCATTTTGAGATTTTTCTTCCAGACAATTATACTATGTTGGTGTTAATAGTGGTTTTACCAAATGTTGGAGTAGTGTCCGGATTTAAGTGGTTTTGAACGAATTTTAGTGAATTGCTCAAGTTCTTTTGGTAGTCAGAGTTTTCTTTGTTAGAGCGAAATTGTTGCTATGCTGTTTTTGTTGAGTATTTTTGATCTAACGGAAGATGTCTTCAGTAAAGTCATCGGATGATGTCTTCAGTAAAGTTATCGGATGATGTCTTTAGTGGAAGCCATCGGAAGATATAAGTAGAAAATTTGTCGTTTTGTAATCGGATGATGTCGAGTATTTTATCCATCGGATGATGAAGGTAAAAGTCTTTTTTCGTTTTGTAACCGGATGATGTCGAGTATTTTATCTACTGGAAGAGGTGAGTAAGTGAATTTGTTATTTTGTGATCGGCAGAGGCTGGATGGATGATTCATCCGGCTGACATCATCGGTAGATGCGAGTAGTAACACTTGTCATTTTGCGATCGAATGAAGTTGGAAGAATGATTCCTCCGGCTGACGTCATGGGTGGAAGCCTTCGGTTTTATTTCTGCCCTTTTTGTTGACCTTGTTTAGCGGCAGATGCGTTTGACT
This sequence comes from Begonia masoniana, assembly GCA_022432975.1. Taxonomy (NCBI): domain Eukaryota; kingdom Viridiplantae; phylum Streptophyta; class Magnoliopsida; order Cucurbitales; family Begoniaceae; genus Begonia; species Begonia masoniana. The sequence goes on from CM039511.1 coordinate 27,304,973, forward strand.
TTTTGCGAGTTTGAGTATTTTACGCTTAAGCTTTCACCCCTTTTGTCCGGATTCATTCTTTATATTTTAACTGATTATTCGAACACCGTTTTATAGTTTTGCTTAACCTTGCTTTGCTCAAAGATTTTCGCTGCAAGTTTTTGTGTTTTTAGCAAACGTTCAAATTTGACTTTCGAGCGAAGTTTTAAATTTGGTCAAAAATTTCATAGTTATGTTCAGGTTTATGAGTAACGAACTGAGTTTGGAAAACTCGGGGCGTTACACTTACAGTTGTTGGAGTGTGCTCATGTGACAAATCTGTGCTGGAAGGCAGTCTACAGAATCGATTTTAGAACCCGGTTTTGCTTTGATACCATAATTGTAACAACCCGAGTCTCCCAAACCCTATTGTTAACCATGACATAGGACTGGACTAAGAAATTTACGGAAAATTTTAAAATCTCTCTCAATGATGAAAATTCTATCTATAATCCTCGATTATACAGCGGGAAAACTCAATATGTAAACAACATTTATGAACAGACAAAACGTTAAGACTTTTGACTGAGGGAATTGAAAATCAAAGGACATCTACCGATCGCAAACAACAAAACCTTCTTCTCACATCTGCCGATCGCAAAACGACAAAACTTTCTTCTCACATCTGCCGATAGCAAAACGACAAAACTTTCTTCTCAGATCTGCCGATAACATTAAACAACGACATCTACCGATTGTCACGTGCAACCCACCTGACTCATTAAACTTCATCCGATAGAAATAAACAACTTCTACCGATGGAAAATAGATAACATCTACCGATAGAAATAGACAACATCTACTGATCACAACACGACAAGACATTATACTCACTTCTACCGATAGTGAAAAAAATCTACATCTTCCAGTTGACGTGTGAATCACACGTGACATATTAAACATCATAAGATAGAGACCTCTACCGGTGAATAAGAAATTCCTAGCATCTGCCGATCATAATAATCAGCATCTGTCGATTGACATGTGCATCACACGTGACATAATAATCATCATCCGATAGAAGACCTCTACCAGTGAGTAAGGAATTTCTAGCATCTGCCGATCGTAATAATCAGCATCTGCCAATTGACATGTGCATCACACATGACATATAATCATCATCCGATAGAAGACCTTTACCGGTGAATAAGAAATCCTCGCATCTGCCGATGGTAATGATCAGCATCTACCGACGACAACATCCACGAAACGAGACATCCTGACTTTCACAGACTTCAACTTGACTAAAATAAGATTGCACAGGTATAAATCATATATTCATCCAAAATACATGTAGCGGAAGACTTAAATAAAACATAAATCATTCTATGTCCTCATGATCATTCTTAAACTTAGAAATCCAGTCAGACAAATCTCAAAATCCATCATGTTAATAAAATTCCTTCCTACTTAATTTCAGTTTGTATAATTCTTACTAACATCATAAGAGCAGTAACCAGGGGTCATAATCGCCTTTCTAGCCACAAATCTGTCACCCTGAGCTCCATCCAGCATTCAATCTTAGACATTCTCACTGAATTTGGAATCCTCACCTGGTAGTTCTTCACCTACATCATAAGAATTAAACTATAAGCCTAATGCTTAGTAAGGAGTGCAACGCTAACATATATGCATGAATGCACAGTTTAAGGAAAACATATGTTCATGATCTTTTCTTGTTCTTGTTCTTGTTCATTGTTTTCATCGTTTACATCACGTCCTTGTTCATCATTTACATCATGTGGATTAAGGGAGGTTTTGTGCCGAAAAGGGGGTTGACAGTGAAAATGTACATAGTCCCTTGCAGGCCGTATTCATGTGTAGCACCCGGTTCTGTTAAACCAATTTCTATTCCATCATTTAATAGTAAACATGTTGTGGAGAAAATTGAGGAAAGTATTAATTAGGTTAATGAGTGACTAAGTAAGGGCATAGTGGTAAATTGAGAACTTATAATGGATAACCTATTTAAGGAAAGAGGCTTTGTGATTAAATGCACTGTAGCCGCCACTCTTTCCCTACTCTCCTCTCTCGGTATTAAGCTCAAGCAGCAGAGCTCTCTAGGCGATTCTTCCATCCGATTTTCTCCAAACTAGGTGAGTTCTATTTCGATTCCTTGCTGCATTGGTAACTATCGATGATTTGGGGAGTGGATAAATGTGACTCTCGAGAATGCTGTGAGCAAACTAGTTCTGGCTTTGCGGTAATCGGAGATGTATAACGAACTAAGCTCCTAAACTAGTTTCCGTAGGCTTCTGGATAGTGTATAATGAGGTTTAGTAAAATCTAATCGATAATCTGTCCATGGTTTTAGGTTGAGTAAGCTCCCAAGGTAGTTTACAACACCGAGCATTTCCAGGAGAGCTAGGTAAGTGAAGTATGCATGTGCCTTCGGGCCTACATCACAAAACAGTAGGATTATGTATTGTGTGAATGAGTTTGTATGTCATGCATCATGTTTTTTTTGAAAGATTATGAAAATGAATTTCCATGTAAGGAATGGTAAGGCATGAACTGAATGTGACAGACAAACTATTAAGGGAACTAATCTACCCCTTAACTTATGAAGGGATTTATAACATTGGGAGGATTGATCCCACTCCCAATGGAACTGAGGGATTAGATCAGCTATTAAGGGAATTCATCCGCCCCTTAATCGAGTAGTGAATGTATAACATTGGGAGGATTGATCCCACTCCCAAGGGAACCAAGGGATCAGATCAGTTTATGAATGAATGCGAATGCAACTGAGATGGGAAAGTAGAAATTGCATGTTTAGGATATTATGTTTCAGCATTTCATTTCATTATTGCTTTACTTACTTAGCATTAGGCTAATATATGAGTTTTGTGATGTAGGTGTTGAGGATATTGCAGGTGATTTTCCTGAGTGCACAGATGAATAGAGGAGGTTGGAGGAGTACATTCATATTTTACCCTGGTAAACTGATGAGGCGGATTAACTGGTGTCAGTGGATGGGAAAGTTTAGTGAACCAGGATTCAAATTGAGTATGTCGAGAGTTCTTTTGGAAATGGTAGTTTTAATGTTTTGAAATACATTTGAGATCTTTCTGATATTAATACTCTGTTCGTTTTAAAAGTAGTTTCTACCAAATTCTGGAGTAATATACGGATTTAAGTAGTTTTGAACGTTCTTTTGCGAATGCTCAAATTATTTTGGTAGTCAGAGTTTTCCCTGTGTAGAGAGAAAATGCTCGATGAGCTACTATATAAAGTTGTTATTCTGTTGACCATCGGATGATGTCCTCAGTAAAGCCATCAGATGATGTCTTCGGTAAAGCCATCGATGATGTCTTCGGTAAAGTCATCAGAAGATGTCTTCAGTGGAAGCCATTGGAAGATATAAGTAGAAAATTTGTCGTTTTGTAGCCGGATGATTGTCGGGTATTTCATCCATCTGATGATGAAGGTAAAAGTCTTTTGTCGTTTTGTAACTGGATGATGTCGAGTATTTTATCTACCGGAAGATGTGAGCAAGCGTAGTTGTCATTTTGCGATCGGCTGAAGTTGGAAGAGTGATTCTTCCGGCTGACATCATCGGCTAAAGTTGGAAGAGTGATTATTTCGGCTGACGTCATCGGTGGAAGTCCTCTGTTTTGTTTCTACCCATTTTCGTTGACTCTGATCAGCGGATGATGTGGTTGACTTTTTTGATCTTCAAGCATTTTATACTTAAACTTTCATCTCTTCTGGCCGAATTATTTCTCAATATTTTAACCGATTCTTTAAAAATTGTTTATAGTTTGTTTAACTCTTTTTCCGTTCAAAAAAAATTTCCGCTGCTAGTTTTAAAATTTTGAGGCTTTAGCAAATGTCAAAATTTTGATTTTTGAGCGAAGTTTTTTTTTTTAAAATTAGTCAAATTTTCTTAGTCCTGTTCTGTGTTATGTGTAACGAACTGAGTTCAGAAAACTCGGGGCGTTACATCATGATCCTCCTTTTGGACAGTGACATACGCCAAACCGCCCCTAACCCTCTCTTAATCCTTGTTGCATAAGTTTCATGTTCATATCTTGATCGTGAAGGAAAACATGCACTTAAAACATTTTCATATTCTTGAAAAGGAAAACAATCGTGAAGCATGAGTATGAGTACTCTGATTTCATCAGACTAAAAGGACAGCTCATTCATTCATCAAAAGATCACACTATCAACTCGAGTATCATAATCAAACAGACAATAGCACAGATAACCTTTAAACATTATAGACAACTTCTACCTAGTACCCTTGTGATGTAAGGCCTTAATGGCCGGGAATCTTACTCACTCACTTACCTGGTTTCCCTTAGCAACTTGAGCACTTCACCTCGGATTTTTCTTCACCTAAAACATTTCACATTACAGAGTTAAAACAAAATCCTAAAAGTTCTAACCAAAAAGTCATCATAGAATCTAACGTACATGTATTTCTAAGTTCTTTAGTCAAGCACCTTATTAGACCAAGCAACTAAACACAGTCGGTTATCTTAATGTCTAGATTCGAATCGGAAGTGCCATTATTAAACACAGATTAAAAATGTTACTACAATAACTCTGCCATTGAAGAATCCAAAACTTCAAGTTCTAGCTAAAAACAGAGCTCTAAGTAACTAATTAGCAGCTACATTGTCTAAGCCTTACCTAGAGCGTGGATTGTCGGGGTGGAGACTGAAGAATTGGTCGCCGACGAAGGAGTCGCTGGCAAAGAGAAGGAGAGCTCTGGAGGTTGAGAAATCGCAGAAGGAAAGTGTCGGCTACAGTGGTTTTACTGAGGTTTAAGGATTTCCATTTTCTATTTATATCGATTGAAATCCATCTTATTTACAATTCTGCCATCACACAAATAAAATCAATTAATCTTTGGCATTTAAATTCAAAATTGTAAAGGTTAATGGTGGAGGTGACAGTTAAAGCTGTTAAGAAAATACCTGGCCAAACATTGTCGGGTGTTACAGTGGGTGTTCGTTAGTAGAAGACGTATTCTTTCTCTATATCCACCGCTGAGATTATTTTATTGCTGCTTCTGCCGCTAACACTGTTTAGCGGTGGATGCCTTTTGTTTCTATTTCTATCGCTGGAACTGTTCAGCGGTAGATGTGTTCTGTTTTGTTTGTTTTCTTTCAACCAATTGTCTTTAATATTTTAATTAATTAATAAATGTCGTTTTATACAAATGAATTTTCGCTGCAAGTTTTAACATTTTAAGGGTCAAATTTTGACCGTTGAGTGAAATTTTGAAATTTTCTCAGAATGTCGTAGTGTGGTTCAGTATTATGTGTAGCAAACCAGGTTTATATAATTCGGGGCGTTACAATATGGTATCAGAGACATTCAGTTAAACCGTTCAAAAGATTACTCATCAGTGCCAATCGTTGCATGGAAGTACTTCAACAACTGTAAGTGTTTATGTTAACCTTAGCTATTAGATATTTATGAGAGTAATTAACCTTGTCCAGGAATATAGCAAAATAGCTAGACGACCAGGAAGACCAATAGTACCGAGAGAGATGCCAAATTTGAGAAGTGAGGAGGACCCTAGTGTAATTAGGCAACTGACAGACTTGGTACGCCAACAGACAGATTTGGTTCGTCAGCAGTCCGATCAGTTGGGAGTATTGTTGAACCGAGAAGTGCAAGGAAGTGCCAACTCGAGTTCCAGGAGTGAGCATTCAAGAGACCGATTCTGGAGGTTACAACCGCCCACACTTGATGGAAAATCGTCCAAATCCGATTGTTGCTGAGGAGTAGCTTAGGAAGATTGAGAGCATGTTCAGATGTGCCAACATCAGAGAAAGAGACAAAGTCACTCTGGTAACGTTCCATTTGGCTGGGGACACTCAACTTTGGTGGGAAACAATAGAGACCACCACTGATGTTCTGGCTATGTCCTGGTCTCAGTTCAAGGAGATTTTTTATGAGAAATATTTTAACAACACAGTCCAGGCCGCAAAGAAGGTAGAGTTTCTGAACTTGAAGCAGACAGGTTCTGTGGCAGAGTACAGTAGGCAATTCGAGTCCTTGTCCAGGTTTGCTGGACATTTTGTTCACAAGAATGAGGATAAGGTGTTTCAGTTTGTGCTTGGACTGAAGCCGGAAATTTACAGAGGAGTCAAATTTTGTGGTATTAAAGGGCTGTCATTCAGTGAAGTTGTGTCCACAACATTGGAGTTAGAAGAAGCTGAAATGAAGTGTTCTGGACCGAAGGAAGCCCCGCGAAAGTTCATCTAGCCCCAACAGTAGAGTCACCTGGGCGAGTGTAGATTTGGGACGGGAAAGTGTTTCAACTGTGAGGAGGTTGGACACACGTACAGAGATTGCCCGAAGCCTAGAATCACCCGATGCTTAAACTGTAACAAAGTCGGCCATATCAACAAGGACTGCCCAGCCTTAAAGAATGGCCTTGCTATGTTGAAACCGAGGATATTCTCCATGATGGAGTCGGGTGATGAAGACCAGCCTGCTGTGGTGTCAGGTACCATATTGATCAACTCTGTGCCTGCTTTTACTTTAATAGATTCTGGTGCGACACATTCCTTTATAGCATCTGCGTTTGCTGTTAAGTTAGATGTACAGTTTACCCATTCTATGCATGTGTTTAATGTTGCATTACCCTCTGGTGAACGCATGCTCTCTAACCAAGTGATGCTTGACAGTGATGTGTTAGTAGGGAACGTGAGTCTACCTGCTGATCTTATTATTGTGGATATAATGGGATTTGATGTAATCCTAGGAATGGATTGGTTGTTTAAGCATTATGCCACAATAGATTGTAGGACTGGAATAGTTAGCTTCCAACCCCCTAGTGGTTTGAATCATACCTTTCAAGCTTTGAAGAAAAGTAAGGAAATGTCTGTTATGACCTCTGTCAACGCTAGACCTTCTCCATGCAGGGAGTATTTGTGCTTTTTGGCCAGTGTTTTAGACGCACAACTAGTAGGAAAAGCAAGTCCTTAGAATGTCTTAGTTGTCCATGATTTTCTAGAAGTATTTCTAAATGACCTTCCTGACTTGCCGCTAGATAGGAAAATTGAGTTTGTTGTAGATGTTTACCCAGGAGCCGAGCTTGTATCTAAGAATCCCTATAGATTAGCACCCACGGAGCTTAAGGAATTAAAGAAACAGTTAGAGGAACTATTGAAAAAAGGGTTCCTACGCCCAAGCTTTTCACCATGGGGTGCACTTGTTCTTTTTGTCAAAAAGAAGGATTGATCAATGCGTATGTGTGTGGATTATCGGGAATTGAATAAGTTAACCATCAAGAACAAGTATCCATTGCCAAGGATTGATGATTTATTCGACCAGCTTAAAGGTGCGCGTGTTTTCTCTAAGATTGACCTTAGGTCTGGTTATTACCAATTGAAAGTCAAATCAGAAGATATTCCTAATACAGCCTTTCGCACAAGATATGGACATTATGAGTTTTTGGTTATGTCTTTTGGATTGACTAATGCACCAGTAGCTTTCATGGATCTCATGAATAGAGTGTTTCACGAGTATCTAGATAAATTTGTCTTAGTGTTTATTGATGATATTTTAATCTATTCACGTACTAATGATGAGCATGCAAGACATCTGACCTTGGTATTATGAGTACTAAGACAGCACCAACTTTATGCCAAGTTTTTCAAGTGTGAATTTTGGTTGGACAGAGTTCACTTTCTTGGTCATGTGATCTCTGGTGATGGGATATCTGTCGATCCAGCCAAGGTTCAAGCAGTTAAGGAGTGACACCAATCGAAGAATGCCACTGATATTCGGAGTTTCCTTGGATTAGCAGGATATTATAGGAAATTTATTGAAGGATTCTCGAAGATTGCAACACCCCTCACTTGGTTAACAAGGAAAAACATGAAGTATGTGTGGACTGGGGAATATGAGAATAATTTTCAGACTTTGAAACATAGACTGACCAATGCCCCAATATTAACACTCCCTGTTGAAAATGAAAAGTTCAGCAATTATTGTGACGCTTCCAAAGTTGGACTTGGTTGTGTGTTGATGCAAGATGGAAAAGTAATAGCCTATGCTTCTAGGCAGTGGAAAACACACAAGAAGAATTACCCTACACACGACTTAGAATTAGCTGCAGTGGTTTTTGCACTAAAGATTTGGAGGCATTACTTGTATGGACAGTCTTATGAGATATTTTCGAACCATAAAAGTCTGAAGTATATTTTCACACAGAAAGAATTAAATATGAGGCAACGTAGATGGTTGGAGTTTGTCAAGGACTATGATTTTGAGATTAAATACCACCCCGACAAGGCGAATGTAGTGGCTGATGCTTTGAGTAGAGTGACAACATTAGCCTCTACATTGATTCTTGACATACTATTAGCCTTAGAGACTGAATTCCAAAGATTTAACCTCGAGGCTGTATCCAGTGTGTCAGCCATGCTTTCTGCCATATCCTTGATGCCTACTATTTTGGGGAGAATAAGGGAAGTTCAAGTGAATGATGCTGAATGCACCAAGTACAAGTCAAGCATGGATTCTTCCGATAAGTCATATTTCAATTATTCGGATGATGGAATTCTCAAGTTTCGGAATAGGTGGTTTGTTCCGGCTAATGTTGAACTTAGAAATGAAATTCTTTCGGAGGCGCATTCTTCTAGACTCTCTGTCCATCTTGGAAGTACAAAAATGTATAGAGACCTTAAACAACATTATTGGTGGCCAAATATGAAAAGAAGTGTGGCCGAGTACGTAGGAATATGTTTAGTTTGCCAACAAGTTAAAGTTGAACATCAGAGACTTACAGGAGCATTGCAACCATTACCAGTTCTCGAATTGAAATGGGAACAAATAACGATGGACTTTGTGGTAGGATTGCCTAGGACAACAAAGGGACATGATGCAATTTGGGTGATAGTAAATCGTCTAACCAAATCCGCCCATTTTCTGCCCATAAAGATGACCTACTCGATGAACCAACTAGCTGAATTGTATGTGCATGAGATTGTTAGACTGTATGGAGTTCCAAGCACTATAGTTTCTAACCGAGACTCTAGATTTACGTCGAAGTTTTGGAAGAGTCTGCATAAGGCTATGGGTGCACAGCTCAACTTTAGCACAACCTTTCACCCTCAAACAGATGGACAATCTAAAAGGACTATCCAAACGTTGGAGGATATTTTTCGTGCATGCATATTAGATTTTCAGGGTTCTTGGAGTAAGTACTTATCGTTGGTGGAATTTTCTTATAATAACAGTTTTCAGGCAACAATAGGGATGGCACCGTATGAAGCATTATATGGACAAAAATGCAGATCTCCTTTGTATTGGGATGAAGTTGGTGAGACACGTTTGCTTGGTTCTGACATTGTGCAACAGACAGTGGAGAAGATTGCCGTCATCCGATAGAGAATCTTAGCAGCTCAAAGCCAACAGAAAAGTTATGCTGATAGGAGACACAGAGAATTGGAGTTTGAAGTAGGTGAGGAAGTTTTTCTTAAGGTATCACCATTCAAATGAGTTGTGAGATTTGGAAAGAGAGGCAAGTTGAACCCCAGATATATTGCACCGTTCTCAATCTTAAAGAGAATTGGGAAGACAGCTTATCAGTTACAATTGCTAGCCTCTATGAAAGGAATTCACAATGTGTTCCATATTTCTATGCTAAAGAAGTGTATGCGGGATCCAACTCAAGTTGTGGAATAGCAGAACATTGAAATTCATCCTACTCTTGCTTATGAGGAGAAACCAGTAAAGATCCTTGACTATACTGTGAAGGTGTTGTGCAACAAAGAGGTCCCACTGGTGAAAGTTTTATGGCATAACCAGAGCATAGAGGAGACAACCTGTGAGCGCCAGCCGGACATGATGGACAAACATCCAGAATTATTCAGGTATTGAATTTTGAGGACAAAATTGTTTTAAGGAGGGTAGATTGTAACACCCAGTTCCATCGAACCGATTTGGATAACGTATTTAAGGGAGGGTTTAATGAGGTTTAGCCGCCACTGTTTTCTCATTTTCCTTTCTCGGCATTCAGCTCAGCTAAGCAGAGTTTCTCTTGGCGATTTTCCCTCCCATTTTCTCCAAGCTAGGTAAGTTCTACTTCGATTTTTTGTTACATTGTAGCGATCAATGTTAGAGGGGATTTTAAATGCGAGTTTTGAGAATGCTGTAAGTGAGAGTTAGTTTGGGTTCGGGGCATATCAGGAATGCTTGATGATCTGAGTTCCCAAACTAGTTTCCTTATGAGTTCTTGTAGATTTGAGGATAGTTTAAAATGAAGCTTAACTAATACTTTGTCTACGGCTATAGGTTTGAGCAAAACCCGAAGTAGTTTGCAACCAAGCTTTTCTAGGAAACCAGGTAAGTGGAGTATGTGTGTGCCTTCGGGTCTACATCACAAAACAGTAGGTTTATGCTTGTTTGAATGTTTTCTGTATGTCATGTATCATGTTTTTGGAAAAAACACGAAAATGAATTTACATGTAATGGCATGGCAAGGTATGAACAGAATGTAATAGATCAGCTGTTAAGGGAACTAATCCGCCCCTTAATTTATGAAGATGATGTATGACTTTGGGAAAATTAATCCGCTTCCCAATGGAATTTAGGATCAGATCTTCTGTTAAGGGAACTAATCCATCCCTTAATTTATGAAGAGGATGTATGACTTTGGGAAAAATGATCCAACCCCCAATGGAACCGAGGGATCAGATCAGAGAAAGAACGTGAATGCAACAGAGATGTGAAAGTAGAAACTGCATGTCTAGGATTTATGTTTCAGCGTATCATTTCATTGTTGCTTTACTTACTTAGCATTAGGCTAATAAATGAGTTTTGTGATGTAGGTGAAGAAGTTTCAGCCGGTGGGTTCCCTGAGTATGTTGAGGACTAGGCTGGTTAGAGGAGTACATTCATGCATCGACTTGACAATCTGATGAGGCGGTTTAACTAATGTTAGTAGGTATGAAAGTCTAGTTAACAATGGTTCAGTTTTAGTATGCTAGTAATGTTTTATAATTTTGGAGCTTTTCTGATTATGAAAAACATGATTTGGTTTTAGTTGTAGATTGGTTATCTAGATTTATAAAGTTGTGGATTTATGTTGTGTTGAATAGTCTGCTGTTAAATTTACAAGTTCTTTTAGTAGACAGAGTTGTCTGTTTGTTTAGAGTGTTACTGTTCCCGTGGATGTTGTCGAACGGTAAACGGAGTAATATGTTTGGTCGTTTTATGATCGGTGGATGTGAGTAATAGGTTTTGTCGTTTTATGATCGGTGGATGTGAGTAATAGGTTTTGTCGTTTTATGATCGGTGGATGTGAGTAATAGGTTTTGTCGTTTTATGATCGGTGGATGTGAGTAATAGGTTTTGTCGTTTTATGATCGGTGGATGTGAGTAATAGGTTTTGTCGTTTTATGATCGGTGGATGTGAGTAATAGGTTTTGTCGTTTTATGATCGGTGGATGTGAGTAATAGGTTTTGTCGTTTTGTGATCGGTGGATGTGAGTAATAGGTTTTGTCGTTTTATGATCGGTGGATGTGAGTAATAGGTTTTGTCGTTTTATGATCGGTGGATGTGAGTAATAGGTTTTGTCGTTTTATGATCGGTGGATGTGAGTAATAGGTTTTGTCGTTTTATGATCGGTGGATGTGAGTAATAGGTTTTGTCGTTTTATGATCGGTGGATGTGAGTAATAGGTTTTGTCGTTTTATGATCGGTGGATGTGAGTAATAGGTTTTGTCGTTTTATGATCGGTGGATGTGAGTAATAGGTTTTGTCGTTTTATGATCGGTGGATGTGAGTAATAGGTTTTGTCGTTTTATGATCGGTGGATGTGAGTAATAGGTTTTGTCGTTTTATGATCGGTGGATGTGAGTAATAGGTTTTGTCGTTTTATGATCGGTGGATGTGAGTAATAGGTTTTGTCGTTTTATGATCGGTGGATGTGAGTAATAGGTTTTGTCGTTTTATGATCGGTGGATGTGAGTAATAGGTTTTGTCGTTTTATGATCGGTGGATGTGAGTAATAGGTTTTGTCGTTTTATGATCGGTGGATGTGAGTAATAGGTTTTGTCGTTTTGTGATCGGTGGATGTGAGTAATAGGTTTTGTCGTTTTATGATCGGTGGATGTGAGTAGTAGGTTTTGTCGTTTTGTGATCGGTGGATGTGAGTAATAGGTTTTGTTGTTTTGTGATTGGTGGATGTGAGTAATAGGTTTTGTCGTTTTATGATCGGTGGACGTGAGTAATAGATTTTGTCGTTTTGTGATGGATGGGTGTGAGCGGTAGATGTGGATAGTAATTTTGTCATTTTGTCACCGGTGGACGTGTGTAGTCGACGTGTCGTTCGACTGACGTGAGCGGTGGGTGTTCGTTAGTAGAAGACGTATTCTGTCTCTACGTCTGTAACGACCCTAGTAGGGCCGAGACATAATTCATGACCTTCTTAATCATCTAATCCTTACTTTCAGCACCGTCTTTATTATCAGTATTATATATATTTTTTTGTTTTACCCCTTTATATTTTTTTTTTAAATAAAAACATAACTTGTTTCAAGAAGTCACGTGCGATTTATTAAACATCGCTCAACAATGAAAAACATTACACATCTGCCAGCGAACAGTGCAAAATGCTTCAGTCGATGAGCAGGAACTTCAACTCTTAGCTGCATCTACCGATAAAGAAGTAAACCCCACATCTGCCGGTCATAAAACGACAGAACTCATTACTTATTCACTTGCTCCTGCCGGTCGCTAAACGACAAGCACAGAGCTCGCTTCTGCTAGTAGTGAAAGTCTACATCATCCAGTACTTGAAATACACTACATCACCTGGTTACTAGACGGCAAAACTTCAATTACATCATCCGATACTTGAAATACACTACATCACCCAGTCACTAGATGACAAAACTTCACTTACATCATCCGATACTTGAAATACACTACATCATCGGGTCACTAGACGACAAAATCGCACTTACCTCAACCGATAAGAGACATCATCCGGTGAACAACAAACGTTCGCCATCCACCGGTGACGTCAGCTGGACTATTCACCCATCCAGCTTCTATCATTCAGCTCACACCGGTGACGTCATCCGGATGATGTATTCATCCAACTTCCATCACACAGCCCACACCGGTGACGTCAGCCGGATGATGTATTCATCCAACTCCTATCACACAGCAGTAAAATACAGAAAACTTCAAACAACTCATATCGACAGAAAGATAATCTGACCTTCACAGATCCCATACTCGTAGACATAAACATAGGCAGACATGAAACATGGACTCATCTAGGATACATGTAGCAGGAGACTTAATTAAAACAGATCATTCTATACCCTTATAATCATCCCCAAATTTTCGTAACCAAACTAGACAATCACAGAATCCAATTTTCTAAAGAAAATCTTATTCTACTTAAACATCAGTTTATCATAAATCTTACTGACACATTATGAGCATAACTAGGGTCATATTCGCCTGCCAGCCACAGACTTCCACCATGAGCACCATCCCGCAACCAGCCTTAGACATCATCACTGAATTTGGAATTCTCACCTGCTAAATCTTCACCTACATCATAAGGTTTAAACTATAAGCCTAATGCTTAGCAAGGAATGCAATACTAACAAATATGTCTGGATGCTCATTTTAAGAAACATATGCTCATGAATCTTTTCTTGTTCATATTCATACTCAAAGTCTTCATTCTTGTTCATCGTTTGTATTCATCGTTCATAATCATCATTCATGCTCATCATTCATATTCATCATTCATGTTCATCAATCATATTCTTCGTTCATGTTGTGTGGATTTAGAGAGGATCTGTGCCGATAAAGGGGGTTGACAGTGAGAGTGTACATAGTCCCTTGCGGGTCGTAATCATGGTCCTTACTTTTGGACAGTGACATACGCCAAACCGCCCCCAACCCTCGCTTAATTCACGTTGCATAAGTTTTATATTCTTATCTTGTTCATGAGGAAAACATGCTCTTAAAACATTTTCATATGCATAAAACATTCATGATGCATGAACATGAGAACTCTTAACTCATCAAGCTACAGAATAGTGCATTCATCCGACGTGAAATCTTACCATTAAGTCAAACATCAACATAAGTAATAGACAGTAACGTAAATAACTTCTAATCATCGTATCAATTTCTACCTAGCATCATTGTGATGTAGTGCCCTAATGGTCGGGAATCCTACACATTCACTTACCTGGTATCCTTAGCAACTTGAATTCCTTTTCTTCTGACTTCTTCACCTAAAACATTTACATTGCAGTAGTTAAAATGAAAATCCTAATAGTCCTAATCACAAGTCATCCAAGAATCTAATAATTAAAGTCATTCCCGAATCCCTTAGTCTAGTTCTCTGTGTACAGTCTGAAATCCAAAACAAAAACAGCTAGGTTCAACTAACGATTAATTAGGGTTGGTTATATTAAATGTCTAGAATCGATTCAGGAAATGCTATTACCAAACACCGATTAAAATGCTCCTATTATTACTATGCCATTAAAGAATCTGAAGTCCCGAGTTCTAGCTGAAAACAGAGTTCAAAGTAGTTAACCGGTAACTACATTGCTTAAGTCTTACCTAAAAGCGTGGATAGTCGGGTGGAAACTGAAGGATCGATCGCTGACGAGGGAGTCGTTGGCAGGGAGAGAGCTCGGAAGGGTAAGAAGTTGCAGAATGGAAATGTCAGCTACAGTGGGGTTTTAGCGAGGTTTAACGATTTCCATTTTCAATTTATATTACATAAATTCCTCCTTAATTACAATCCTGCCACCACACAAATAGAAATCTAATAAGCTTTGGCATTTGATTTAAATTAAAAGAACGACAATAAAGGTGACAGTTAATTCCGTTAAGAGAGTCACCTTGCCAAAATTGTCGGGTGTTACATCCACCCCTCCTTAACAAAATTTTCGTCCCCAAAAATTGATCAAACGAAGAGTTCTGGATATTTGTCCAACATGTCTTGTTGTCTCTCCCATGTGGCTTCTTCAACGCCATGATTCTTCCATAAAACCTTCACTAGTTGAATTTCCTTATTCCTCAGAGTCTTCACTGCAGACTCTATAATCCTTACAAGTTTCTCTTCATACCCTAGTGTTGGCTCGATATCGATTCTAGTTGGTTCAACAACATGTGCCGAATCACGTATGCATTTCCTTAACATAGACACATGAAAGATATTATGTACCTTTTCCAGTGATGGAGGCAATTGAAGTTTGTAAGCTGTACTGCCAATCCTTGCTAAGACAGGGAATGGTCCAATAAATTGCGGATTAAGCTTTCCCTTCTTACCAAATCTTAAAACTCCTTTAAAGGGTGAAACCTTTAAGAATACCTCATCCCCTACAGCAAATTCAAGATCTCTTCTCCTTTGGTCTGCATAACTCTTCTGTCGGCTTTGTGCAGTCACCATTCTCCTTCTAATAATGGCAATCTTGTCTGACATCTGTTGTAAAATCTCGGGTCCTAGGAGTCTTGCTTTACCAACTTCATCCCAATACAAAGGTGACCTGCATTTCCTACCATATAGTGCTTTATACGATGCCATACCGATGGTGGACTGGTAACTATTATTGTAGGAGAACTCAACTAAGGGCAAATGTCGACTCCAAGAGGTCTGGAAATCTAGCACACATGCTCTCAACATATCCTCGAGTATCTGAATTGTCCTTTCTGATTGGCCATCTGTCTGATGGTGAAATGTGGTGCTTAAGGTTAACTTGGTACCAAATGTACCTTGAAGACTTCGCCAAGACCTTGAGGTGAACCTAGGGTCACGATCAGAGACTATAGATATCGGAATCCCACGCAATCTGATAATTTCCTGAACATACAGATCAGCAAGCTGGTCCATCGTGTATGTTGTCTTCACGGGTAGGAAGTGAGCTGACTTCGTCAATCTGTCAACCACAACCCAGATGCTGCCATGATCTTTAGTTGTCTTAGGTAATCCAACAACAAAATCCACAGCAATGTTTTCCCATTTCCATTCGGGGATCGGTAAGGGTTGAAGGGTACCTCCTGGGCGTTGGTGCTCTGCCTTAACTTGTTGGCATACAAGACATGACTCCACATACTTGGCAACATCCCTCTTCATATTTGGCCACCAATAATGTAACCTTAAATCCCGATACATCTTGGTGTTACCAAGGTGTAAAGAGAAAGAAGATAAGTGAGCCTCAGCCAATATCAACTCACGCAACTCCTTGACACTTGGAATGTACCATCGATTCCTAAATTTCAAAATACCATCATTAGAGAGACTGAATTCAGAGGAGGCATCATGTAACTTACTCATCATACTATTATTCTCCTTTGAATCCTTCCGTTGTGCCTCTTTGATCTTATCCAAAATAGTTGGTCGAATGGTTAAATCAGCAAGTAAAGCTGACAACTCAGGAACTATTTCCAACTCGAACTTCTGAACTTCCTTTCGTAATGGTACAGACATGGTTGATACAGCGGACTGCATTGTCTTAGACATCCTGCTTAAAGCATCGGCTACAGCATTAGCCTTGCCCGGGTGGTACTTAATCTCAAAGTCATAATCCTTAACAAATTCCAACCAACGTCTTTGTCTCATGTTTAATTCCTTTTGGTGAATAGGTACTTCAAGCTCTTATGGTCAAAAAACACCTCACACTACTGACCATATAAATAGTGTCTCCAAATCTTTAATGCAAAAACAACTGCGGCTAGCTCTAAATCATGAGTGGGGTAATTCTGTTCATAACTCTTCAGCTGCCTAGAGGCATACGCCACAACCTTACCTTCTTGTATCAAAACACACCCCAGACCAACTTTGGATGTATCACAGTAAACACTAAACTTTCCTTCTTCCGTAGGGAGAGTCAAAAGTGGGGCTGTTGTCAACTTCAGCTTAAGTGTCTGGAAGTCATCTTCACAAGCTTTAGTCCAAGAGTACTTGGGTGTCCTTCTTTGTCAAATTAGTTAAAGGTTTAGCTATCATAGAAAATCCCTTAATGAACTTTCTATAATAACCCGCCAGACCAAGAAAACTACGTACTTCACTGACATTCTTTGGCTGTGGCCAGTCCTTAACAGCCTGAATCTTGGTTGGATCTACTGATATGCCCTCAGCAGAAATGACATGGCCTAAGAAGTTGGCCTTATCCAACCAGAACTCACACTTAGACAGCTTGGCATAGAGCTGCTGCTGATTTAATGTCGTCAAAACAACTCTTAAATGTTCTGCATGGTCAGCCTCAGTACGTGAGTATATTAGTATATCATCTATCAACACAATCACAAACTTGTCCAAATACTCACGAAACACACGATTCATCAAGTCCATAAAAGCTACAGGCGCATTAGTCAGTCCAAACGACATCACAAGAAATTCATAGTGTCCGTAGCGGGTCCTGAAGGCTGTCTTTGGTATATCACTCTCCTTAACTTTCAGTTGGTAGTAACCCGAGCGTAAGTCAATCTTTGAAAACACTTTAGCTCCTTGTAATTGGTCAAACAGATCATGAATTCGGGGTAAAGGATATTTATTCTTAATTGTCAACTTGTTTAGCTCCCTATAGTCAATGCACATTCTAAGAGAACCGTCTTTCTTCTTAACAAATAAAACAAGTGCACCCCAGGGAGAACTGCTAGGGCGTATAAACCCCTTATCTACTAATTCCTGCAGTTGGACTTTTAATTCTTTCAACTCAACAGGTGCCATGCGGTAAGGGTTCTTAGACACAGGTAAAACCTCAGTATAAGTATCTATTACAAACTCAATTTCTCTATCCAGTGGTAATCCGGGCAAGTCATCCATAAATACTTCAGGAAACTCTTTAACTATGGAAATATCTTGAAGTTCTACTTTATTCTTTACCCGAATATCGATTACACTAGCTAGATAACTCTCACAGCCATCTTTCAATAACCATTGAGTCTCTAGAGAGGATATAATTGGTATTTTACTTATTTTTGGGATAGCTTAGAAGGTATACCGATCTCGGAACTCAACTAATTCAGTCCTACAACTTATCGTGGCATAATGCCTGAATAACCAATCCATCCCTAGTATGACCTCATATCCTCTCATATCGATTACGATCAGTTCTACATATAGCTTCTTATCTCCTAAGGACATAACATCACCTTTCAATATCTGCTCAGAATGTAGGGACTTCCCCGACGGTAACATGACACTAAATGACCTCTTAGCTGGCATGAGTTCTAGTTTATGCTCAAGTACGAACAGGGTTGATACAAACGAGTGTGTGGCCCCTGTATCTATAAGTGTGTAAACAGAAATACCACAAACCATAATGGTACCTGTTATGACTGTGTGCTGCTCGACATCTTCATCCTCCATTAAAGCATAAACCCTTGGCGCTACCCTGACTCGATTCGGGTCTGGCGGCAAGGGGCAGTCTCTTACCACGTGTCCAACCTTATCACATCTATAACAGCGGCAAAAATGTAACTTGCATTCGCCGGGGTGGTTCTTCTGACAGGTGGGGCATAGAGGAGCCAGGGGTCGCTTTCCTTTTCCTTGGTCATCATTTGGATTGAAGGGTCTCTTTATACCTTTCTGCTATTGCTGTGGCCCTCTGTTTGGTTGTGGTTGCCAACCTCTGCCCTGGCGCGGTGGTGGCTGAGTATCCTTGAAAAACTTCCTTGGCGGTTCACATTGTCCTCGTACTGCATACTCTACCTCTTCCAATTCCAAAGCCTTAGCAGCGACTTCGGAATAAGGTATGTTATGGATCCCTGCATACTTCACTCCCTGGAAGAGGCTCGGCTTCAGCCCATGGACAAACTGGTGAATCTTGTCCTCCTCATCATCCACCAGGCGGGGAGCAAACCGAGATAGTGCCTCAAACTTACAGATGTAATCAGCCATAGAACTGGTCTGACGTAGTTGCATGAATTCCATTTTCTTGCTGGCCCGAACAGGTCGGCTGAAGTACTTGTCAAAGAATGCAGTCTTAAACATTTCCCAGGTCATAGCTCCTGCATTAGCGGTGCTCTGGATTGAGTTCCACCAATGCCTTGCATCAAGTTCCAGATGAAAGACAGCATACATAACCTTATCTCCGTCCTCAACTTTTGTATACCTGAACATGTCCTCTATTTTCTGAATCCATTCCTCAGCATAAATAGGGTCTGAAACTTGACCATTAAATGTCTGGGGTCAAAGCCGGTGAAAACGCTCGCCACCAAGATCTTGAGCTGCATTTGATCTAGAATTCTTGTTCTTCTCTTACATCATCCGATACTTGAAATACACTACATCACCCGGTCACTAGACGACAAAACTTCACTTACATCATCCGATACTTGAAATACACTACATCACCGGTCACTAGACGACAAAACTTCACTTACATCATCCGATACTTGAAATACACTACATCACCCGGTCACTAGACGACAAAACTTCACTTACATCATCCGATACTTGAAATACACTACATCACCCGGTCACTAGACGACAAAACTTCACTTACATCATCCGATACTTGAAATACACTACATCACCCGGTCACTAGACGACAAAACTTCACTTACATCATCCGATACTTGAAATACACTACATCACCGGTCACTAGACGACAAAACTTCACTTACATCATCCGATACTTGAAATACACTACATCACCCGGTCACTAGACGACAAAACTTCACTTACATCATCCGATACTTGAAATACACTACATCACCCGGTCACTAGACGACAAAACTTCACTTACATCATCCGATACTTGAAATACACTACATCACCCGGTCACTAGACGACAAAACTTCACTTACATCATCCGATACTTGAAATACACTACATCACCCGGTCACTAGACGACAAAACTTCACTTACATCATCCGATACTTGAAATACACTACATCACCCGGTCACTAGACGACAAAACTTCACTTACATCATCCGATACTTGAAATACACTACATCACCGGTCACTAGACGACAAAACTTCACTTACATCATCCGATACTTGAAATACACTACATCACCCGGTCACTAGACGACAAAACTTCACTTACATCATCCGATACTTGAAATACACTACATCACCGGTCACTAGACGACAAAACTTCACTTACATCATCCGATACTTGAAATACACTACATCACCCGGTCACTAGACGACAAAACTTCACTTACATCATCCGATACTTGAAATACACTACATCACCGGTCACTAGACGACAAAACTTCACTTACATCATCCGATACTTGAAATACACTACATCACCCGGTCACTAGACGACAAAACTTCACTTACATCATCCGATACTTGAAATACACTACATCACCCGGTCACTAGACGACAAAACTTCACTTACATCATCCGATACTTGAAATACACTACATCACCCGGTCACTAGACGACAAAACTTCACTTACATCATCCGATACTTGAAATACACTACATCACCCGGTCACTAGACGACAAAACTTCACTTACATCATCCGATACTTGAAATACACTACATCACCCGGTCACTAGACGACAAAACTTCACTTACATCATCCGATACTTGAAATACACTACATCACCCGGTCACTAGACGACAAAACTTCACTTACATCATCCGATACTTGAAATACACTACATCACCCGGTCACTAGACGACAAAACTTCACTTACATCATCCGATACTTGAAATACACTACATCACCCGGTCACTAGACGACAAAACTTCACTTACATCATCCGATACTTGAAATACACTACATCACCCGGTCACTAGACGACAAAACTTCACTTACATCATCCGATACTTGAAATACACTACATCACCCGGTCACTAGACGACAAAACTTCACTTACATCATCCGATACTTGAAATACACTACATCACCCGGTCACTAGACGACAAAACTTCACTTACATCATCCGATACTTGAAATACACTACATCACCCGGTCACTAGACGACAAAACTTCACTTACATCATCCGATACTTGAAATACACTACATCACCCGGTCACTAGACGACAAAACTTCACTTACATCATCCGATACTTGAAATACACTACATCACCCGGTCACTAGACGACAAAACTTCACTTACATCATCCGATACTTGAAATACACTACATCACCCGGTCACTAGACGACAAAACTTCACTTACATCATCCGATACTTGAAATACACTACATCACCCGGTCACTAAACGACAAAACTTCACTTACATCATCCGATACTTGAAATACACTACATCACCCGGTCACTAGACGACAAAACTTCACTTACATCATCCGATACTTGAAATACACTACATCACCCGGTCACTAGACGACAAAACTTCACTTACATCATCCGATACTTGAAATACACTACATCACCCGGTCACTAAACGACAAAACTTCACTTACATCATCCGATACTTGAAATACACTACATCACCCGGTCACTAAACGACAAAACTTCACTTACATCATTCGATACTTGAAATACACTACATCACCCGGTCACTAGACGACAAAACTTCACTTACATCATCCGATACTTGAAATACACTACATCACCCGGTCACTAGACGACAAAACTTCACTTACATCATCCGATACTTGAAATACACTACATCACCGGTCACTAAACGACAAAACTTCACTTACATCATCCGATACTTGAAATACACTACATCACCGGTCACTAGACGACAAAACTTCACTTACATCATCCGATACTTGAAATACACTACATCACCCGGTCACTAGACGACAAAATCGCACTTACCTCAACAGATAAGAGACATCATCCGGTGAACAACAAACGTTCGCCATCCACTGGTGACGTCAGCTGGATTATTCACCCATCCAGCATATATCATTATGCTCACACCGGTGACGTCATCCGGATGATGTATTCATCCAACTTCCATCACACGGCTCACACCGGTGACGTCAGCCGGATGATGTATTCATCCAACTTCCATCACACAGCTCACACCGGTGACGTCAGTTGGATGATGTATTCATCCAACTCCTATCACACAGCAGTAAAATACAGAAAACCTCAAACAACTCATATCGACAGAAAGATAATCTAACCTTCACAGATCCCATACTCGTAGACATAAACATAGGCAGACATGAAACATGGACTCATCTAGGATACATGTAGTGGGACACTTAATTAAAACAGATCATTCTATACCCTTATAATCATCCCCAAATTTTGGTAACCAAACTAGACAATCACAGAATCCAATATTCTAAAGAAAATCTTATTCTACTTAAATATCAGTTCATCATAAATCTTACTGACACATTATGAGCATAACTACGGGTCATATTCGCCTGCCAGCCACAAACTTCCACCCTGAGCACCATCCCGCAACCAGCCTTAGACATCATCACTGAATTTGGAATCCTCACCTGCTCAATCTTCACCTACATCATAAGGTTTAAACTATAAGCCTAATGCTTAGTAAAGAATGCAATACTAACAAGTATGCATGGATGCTCATTTTAAGAAAAAAATGCTCATGAATCTTTTCTTGTTCATATTAATACTCAAAGTCTTCATTCTTGTTCATCGTTTGTATTCATCGTTCATAATCATCATTCATGGTCATCATTCATATTCATCATTCATGTTCATCAATCATATTCTTCGTTCATGTTGTGTGGATTAAGAGAGGATTTGTGCCGGTAAAGGGGGTTGACAGTGAGAGTGTACATAGTCCCTTGCGGGTCGTAATCATGGTCCTTCCTTTTGGAAAGTGACATACGCCAAACAGCCCCCAACCCTCGCTTAATTCACGTTGCATAAGTTTTTTATTCTTATCTTGTTCATGAGGAAAACATGCTCTTAAAACATTTTCATATGCATAAAACATTCATGATGCATGAACATGAGAACTCTTAACTCATCAAGCTACAGAATAGTGCATTCATCCAACGTGAAATCTTACCATTAAGTCAAACATCAACATAAGTAACAGACAGTAGCTTAAATAACTTCTAATCATCATATCAGTTTCTACCTAGCATCCTTGGGATGTAGGGCCCTAATGGCTGGGAATCCTACACATTCACTTACCTGGTTTCCTTAGCAACTTGAATTCCTTTTCTTCTTACTTCTTCACCTAAAACATTTACATTGCAGTAGTTAAAATGAAAATCCTAATAGTCCTAATCACAAGTCATCTAAGAATCTAATAATTAAAGTCATTCCCGAATCATTTAGTCTAGTTCTCTGTGTGCAGTCTGAAATCCAAAACCAAAACAGCTAGGTTCAACTAAAGATTAATCAGGGTCGGTTATATTAAATGTCCAGAATCGATTTGAAAATGCTATTACCAAACACCGATTAAAATGTTCCTATTATTACTCTGCCATTAAAGAATCTGAAGTCCCGAGTTCTAGCTGAAAATAGAGTTCAAAGTAGTTAACCGGTAAAGTCTTACCTAAAAGCGTGGATAGTCGGTGGAAACTGAAGGATCGATCGCCGACGAGAGAGTCGCTGGCAGGGAGAGAGCTCGGAAGGGTAAGAAGTCGCATAATGGAAATGTCAGCTACAGTGGGGTTTTAGCGAGGTTTAACGATTTCAATTTTCAATTTATATTACATAAATTCCTCCTTAATTATAATCCTGCCACCACACAAATAGAAATCTAATAAGCTTTGGCATTTGATTTAAATTAAAAGAACGACAAAAAAGGTGACAGTTAATTCCGTTAAGAGAGTCACCTGGCCAAAATTGTCGGGTGTTACAACGTCCACCGCTGAGATTATTTTATTTCTTCTTCTGCCGCTAACACTGTTTAGCGGGGGATGCCTTTAGTTTCTATTTCTATCGCTGGAACTGTTCAACGGTGGACGTGTTCTGTTTTGTTTGTTTACTTTCAACCAATTGTCTTTAATATTTTAGTTAATTAACAAATGTTGTTTTATACAAATGAATTTCCGCTGCAAGTTTTAACATTTTAAGGGTCAAACTTTGACCGTTGAGTGAAATTTTGAAATTTTCTCAGAATGTCATATTGTGGTTCAGTATTATGTGTAGCGAACTGAGTTTATATAATTCGGGACGTTACAGTGAACAACGCTCGTGGACAGAGCTCGGTGTGCTACGCACGTCAGGTAAGTCTTCGTGACTTACTGTGTCCGATAGGCCTATGCCAAAAGTCGAGTTCGTCGTTGATGATTTGGTAGTTATGTATGTTTTTATGCTTTGGTTGGGTAGTTTAGGATTAGAGTTTTTATAGGTTATGTTTGCTATGTTTTGATGGTACTCATGCTTTATGTTTACATTATGTCTCTTCTGTACATGCATCACGCTCTTTCAAAATAGCATGAAAATAGATTTCTACACGTGTTTAAGAAAAGAAATGAATTAAAGAAACGAATGTACGTAATTTGGTCACGACGGGGTGGGGTTCAGACATGGCTGTTTACGGATGGAAGCATGTTTTCCCCCCGATAGATGGAAAGAGCTGTCTAACTACTAGACGTGCCCTTTCCATCTGGTGAGAGTTAGACCTCGGTGACATTCTGTTCTGTAATGAAACGATGAAAATGTATGCATGATTTATGAATCGTATATGCACAGCATGCATTTGCATTTACGAAGCTTACTGAGCCTTTAGCTCATAGTTGTCTTTTTGGTGTAGGTGATTTTGATACAGGTGAGGATGAGATTCTTCCACCCGAAGCTTGATCTGGTTGAAGAAGAATGGCCGTGAGAGTGCGTTGGGTAGTCGGTGCGTATTTTGACCCGGGGGGATGTAAGTAAGTGTTTTGTGGGTTTTTAGGTTGTTGGCTGATGGTGGAACTAGATAGGAGAATTGTATAGTTGAGACCTTTTAGGAATGTTTGGTATCTAGATAGTAGATGAATTAATGTATTAATGTTTGTAAAATCAATTTGTAAAATGTTTTGCCAAGCCTTTATTGTGGATTTTTTATGGAAATTGAATGTATAGAGATGAAGTGTTATTTTGATGTTTTCCTGGAAGTTCTAGGTGGATGGTGTGTAGGTACAGGGGAAAGAATATGAAGGCAGCTCTCTGGCCAAATTCCAGAGAGCTAGCCGATCGATCGCCAGGAAAGGGCGATCGATCAGGTGATGCATGGTTTAGAGTCGGGATTCTTTAAGTTTTTGGTGGTAGTTCAAAGTATGGATGTCGTCCAAAGTATGGAGTGTCGTCAAAAATATTTGTCTAAAGTGGCAGGAATTCTTATAAGTTTCGATTAAGTGTTTATGTAAGAAAGTCATCATCCATCGACCAGTTATAGTGAAGGTTTCGGTCGAAGTCATCGTCCATTTATAGTGAAGGTTTCGGTCGAAGTAATCGACCAGTTATAGTGAAGGTTTCGGTCGAAGTCATTGACCATTTATAGAAAAGTGTACGGTCGAAAACATCGACCGATATCATTACAGAGGCCATGTCGACCGAACTCATACAGAGGCCACGTCAACCGAACTATACAGAGGCCACGTTTATCAAATATTAAGTGTTCGAGTATGGACATCGACCGATTAGAAGGAATAAATTCCAAAGGGACGTCATCCGATTTTAGGTAGTGTTGACCGAAACCCACTTTTACAGTTTCAGCACTATTAACCAAGTTTAATATTTATACGGGGCGATCGATCGACTATGCCTTTTTACGGGCGAAATGCCCTTTTTGCCCACGACGGTTTGGCCGATTGTTTTTCTATTTTAATGTATTTTCTTTTAAATGGTTTGAGGATGTTTTTAATCGATTTAGGGGTTTAAAAAGAAAAATTTATATGAGAATTATGGAATAGGAATAAGGGTCGTCACAAATAGTTTCGATCTGTGCTAGAGAACATATTCAAAATCGGTGCATATGATGGGTCTCGGTTCTTAATTAGTTGGGCTTGGCTGATAATGTGTACAGGCATGATATGAAAATTCATAAGTGTAAACTAAAATCTCTTGGCAATTAAATTCCAGCTTTCATATATTTATAGATAGATAAATATTTAATCCATAGTCATTCTCACCATTCTGACTTATAATTTGAATATACTCTTAACAGACCAATTATAATAAAGCCTCCACTTTCGTAACAATAGTGTTAATTGTTGGAAGTAATTATCTTCCTATTTGGTTTAATAATACATTTACATATAGAAAATGACATGTGTATAACTACCCACTTTACACTGTTCTTTTCTCTCTCTGATGGTTAGAGAAAATAAAGGGAACGTATAAACGATTTGGGTCCCTAAGCCACAATCTCGATCAATTGTGTGAGACACCATCTACAGAGAGGTTTTTAAGCTTAGAAAAACAAAAAAAAAAAAAAAAGTTGAAACGGGAATGGCCGGAGGTATGCTCGATTACTCAATTCCGCACTAGATCTAATTTTTTCACGTTGAGAATGGTTAGATCGTTAAGTTGTATATGATTAATTTTACATTAGGTATCAGAGCGACATAATAACCTCTGCCTTCTTTATCAATGGAAATTTTGAAATTAGGGCATACATCTTTGGTGTTTTGTTTTGGATTTTAATGTTAAAAATCTTTATGGAGTTTGATTTCTATTATGTATGGGTTAATTTCGGAGATTTTAGTGTGTTATCGATGGAAAAACTGTTGGGTTTTTCATTCAGGTCGTAACCGGCTCGTTTGGACCCGCCAGAGGTTGAAGATGACATTGTACGTGATTTTTTTTGATTTTCATGAATAAAATTTTTTAAAAGCCTTAAAAACATGTTTTCAATCTGGCGACAGTGAAGACCAAAATTGAAGACTAAAAGCATGATTACAGTGAAGACTAAAATAGTCATTTAAATGCCTAAAAAAAAGCATGATTTTCAACTGCGACAGAGAAGACCAAAATATTCTTTAAATATATGAAATTGCATGTTTCAACATGGAGGAAGTGAAACATGAGTGCATTTAAATATTTTTTATGCATTTATTTTAGTTTGGTAATTCACATTGTTTATATTTTTAGGCATATTATATAAACATTATTGTGAATTAAATTTAAATTTCAAATGATTCATGTGATTTAGCTAATTAGAAAGTAGCCACAACATATTTAATTAGGCTAAATAAAATATAAGTATTTAGAATCATATTAAGACATTATTTGTAATTAATTTCATTTATATGATAGATTTTATCTCATAGAAATTTCTATTATATTTATGTGATTAATTAGGATGAAATGTCATATTAAATTTCCTAATTTACGCACAGGAGTTAGGAAAAGGAACATAATTTGATAGTTTTATCATAAAGTTATAAATGTATCTGATTGAATTAAATCTTTAGTCCACAGACAAGTTTTATGTCATTAGATGCATCCTTAATTAAGCATGATTTACTTTGGTAAAATATGATTTATGT
This sequence comes from Begonia masoniana, assembly GCA_022432975.1. Classification (NCBI taxonomy): domain Eukaryota; kingdom Viridiplantae; phylum Streptophyta; class Magnoliopsida; order Cucurbitales; family Begoniaceae; genus Begonia; species Begonia masoniana. The sequence goes on from CM039511.1 coordinate 27,332,315, forward strand.
TTATTTGTTTCATTTAAATTAATAAGCATGTGTTATTGAATATTATGCAGTTATGATAACTAGTTGTGTTTTTGATATGAAGTGTGAGATTCCTAAACTTATGGGTGATAATTATAAGGTTTGGAAAGAGAGGATTCTTGTAATAATCCGAAAATTTCATTGAGTGAGAGATTTTAACGGGCTAATTAGCTTATTAAAATTTAGGATTTTATTTGGAAAAGGATTTCCAAAATTTAATGGGTCGAGAGGATGAGAATTTAACGGGAATACGAAAGTTAAAACAGGTAAGGGCGATTTAGTAATTTGTTATAAAAAAAAAACGAATGGCTTTACGAGGAAGCCATTCAGTTTTCTTCAGCTCGAGCTCCCAAAGGAATAGAGACCATGAGCTTGCTCTGCGCCGATCGAGGGGGGAAAAAGGCGAGGCGCCGGCGTTTTTTACCCTGCTCCGCCAAATGGAACCGGGGATCAGATCGAGAAGACTTGAATGCCAACAGAGATGTGAAATAGCACTGCATGTCTAGGATTTATTTCACGCGTACATTTCACTTGTTGCTTTACTTTACTTATCATTAGGGCCCTATAAAATTTTGAGTTTTGTGATGTGGTGAAGAAAGTTTCAGCCGGGGGTCCCTGAGTATGTTTACGGCTAGGCTTGGTTGAGGGAGTACATTTCATATCATCGCTTGACAATCTGATGAGGCGGTTTAACTAATGTTAGTAGGTATGAAGTCTAGTTAACAATGGTTCAGTTTTAGTATGCTAAGAATGTTAATGACAGCAGGAGTTTAATGTTTTTATTAATTTTGGAGCTTTTCTGATTATGAAAAACATGATTTGGTTTTAGTTGTAGATTGTTATTCTAGATTTATAAAGTTGTGGATTTATGTTGTTTTGAATAGCTGCTGTTAAAATTTACAAGTTCTTTTAGTAGACAGAGTTGTCTGTTTGTTTAGAGTGTTACTGTTCACCGGTGGATGTTGTCGAACGGTAAACGGAGTAATATGTTTTGTCGTTTTATGATCGGTGGATGTGAGTAGTAGGTTTTGTCGTTTTGTGATCGGTGGATGTGAGTAATAGGTTTTGTTGTTTTGTGATTGGTGGATGTGAGTAATAGGTTTTGTCGTTTATGATCGGTGGACGTGCGTAATAGATTTTGTCATTTTTGTGATGGATGGGTGTGAGCGGTAGATGTGGATAGTAATTTTGTCATTTTGTCACCGGTGGACGTGTGTAGTCGACGTGTCGTTCGACTGACGTGAGCGGTGGGTGTTCGTTAGTAGAAGACGTATTCTGTCTCTACGTCTGTAACGCCTAGTAGGGCCGAGACTAATTCATGACCTTCTTAATCATCTAACCTTACTTTTTCCACACCGCCTTTTATTATCAGTATTATATATTATTTTTTTGTTTTACCCTTTATATTTTTTTTTTACATAAAACTCACTTGTTTCAAGAAGTCACGTGCGATTTTTAAACACATCCGCTACAATGAAACCATTTAACACATTCTGCCCAGCGAACAGTGCAAACTGCTTCAGTCGATGAGAGCAGTACCTCAACTCTTAGCATCTACCGATAAAGAATAAACCCCACATCTGCCGGTCATAAACGACAGAACTCCATTCACTTATTCACATTTTTCTCCTGGCCGGTCGCTAAACGACAAGCACAGAGCTCGCTGCTGCTAGTAGTGAAAGTCCTACATCACCAGTACGTGAAATACACTACATCACCTGGTGCATAGACGCAAAACTTTCAATTACATCATCCGATCTTTGGAAATACACCTACATGCACCCATCACTAGATGACAACACTTCACGTACATCATCCGATACTTTGAAATACACTAATCACCGGGTCACTAGGACGACAAAATCGCACTTACCTCAACCGATAAGAGACATCATCCGGTGAACAACAAACGTTCGCCATCCACCGGTGACGTCAGCCGGATTATTCACCCATCCAGCTTCTATCATTCAGCTCACACCGGTGACGTCATCCGGATGATGTATTCATCCAACTTCCATCACACAGCCCACACCGGTGACGTCAGCGGATGATGTATTCATCCAACTCCTATCACACAGCAGTAAATACAGAAAACTTCAAACAACTCATATCGACAGAAAGATATTCTGACCTTCACAGATCCCATACTCGTAGACATAAACATAGGCAGACATGAAACATGGACTCATCTAGGATACATGTAGCGGGAGACTTAATTAAAACAGATCATTCTATACCTTATAATCATCCCCAAATTTTCGTAACCAAACTAGACAATCACAGAATCCAATATTTCTAAAAAATCTTATTCTACTTAAACATCAGTTCATCATAAATCTTACTGACACATTATGAGCATAACTACGGGTCATATTCGCCTGCCAGCCACAGACTTCCACCATGAGCACCATCCCACAACCAGCCTTAGACATCATCACTGAATTTGGAATTCTCACCTGCTAAATCTTCACCTACATCATAAGGTTTAAACTATAAGCCTAATGCTTAGCAAGGAATGCAATACTAACAAATATGTCTGGATGCTCATTTTTAAGAACATATGCTCATGAATCTTTTTCTTGTTCATAGTCATACTCAAAGTCTTCATTCTTGTTCATCGTTTGTATTCATCGTTCATAATCCATTCATGCTCATCATTCATATTCATCATTCATGTTCATCAAGTCCTATTCTTCGTTCATGTTGTGTGGATTAGAGAGGATCTGTGCCGATAAAGGGGGTTGACAGTGAGAGTGTACATAGTCCCTTGCGGGTCGTAATCATGGTCCTTACTTTGGACAGTGACATACGCCAAACCTGCCCCCAACCCTCGCTTAATTCACGTTGCATAGTTTTTATATTCTTATCTTGTTCATGAGGAAACATGCTCTTAAAACATTTTCATATGCATAAAACATTCATGATGCATGAACATGAGAACTCTTAACTCATCAAGCTACAGAATAGTGCATTCATCCGACGTGAAATCTTACCATTAAGTCAAACATCAACATAAGTAATAGACAGTAGACTTAAATAACTTCTAATCATCGTATCAATTTCTACCTAGCATCATTGTGATGTAGTGCCCTAATGGTCGGGAATCCTACACATTCACTTACCTGGTATCCTTAGCAACTTGAATTCCTTTTCTTCTGACTTTTTCACCTAAAACATTTACATTGCAGTAGTTAAAATGAAAATCCTAATAGTCCTAATCACAAGTCATCCAAGAATCTAATAATTAAAGTCATTCCCGAATCCTTAGTCTAGTTCTCTGTGTACAGTCTGAAATCCAAAACAAAACAGCTAGGTTCAACTAACGATTAATTAGGGTTGGTTATATTAAATGTCCAGAATCGATTTGGAAATGCTATTACCAAACACCGATTAAAATGCTCCTATTATTACTCTGCCATTAAAGAATCTGAAGTCCCGAGTTCTAGCTGAAAACAGAGTTCAAAGTAGTTGACCGGTAACTACATTGCTTAAGTCTTACCTAAAAGCGTGGATAGTCGGGTGGAAACTGAAGGATCGATCGCCGACGAGGGAGTCGCTGGCAGGGAGAGAGCTCGGAAGGGTAAGAAGTTGCAGAATGGAAATGTCAGCTACAGTGGGGTTTTAGCGAGGTTAAACGATTTCCATTTTCAATTTATATACATAAATTCCTCCTTAATTACAATCCTGCCACCACACAAATAGAAATCTAATAAGCTTTGGCATTTGATTTAAATTAAAAGAACGACAATAAAGGTGACAGTTAATTCCGTTAAGAGAGTCACCTTGCAAAAATTGTCTGGTGTTACATCCACCCCTCCTTAACAAAATTTTCGTCCCCGAAAATTGATCAAACGAAGAGTTCTGGATATTTGTCCAACATGTCTTGTTGTCTCTCCCATGTGGCTTCTTCAACGCCATGATTCTTCCATAAAACCTTCACTAGTTGAATTTCCTTATTCCTCAGAGTCTTCACTGCAGACTCTATAATCCTTGCAGGTTTCTCTTCATACCCTAGTGTTGGCTCGATATCGATTCCAGTTGGTTCAACAACATGTGCCGAATCACTTATGCATTTCCTTAACATAGACACATGAAAGATATTATGTACCTTTTCCAGTGATAGAGGCAATTGAAGTTTGTAAGCTGTACTGCCAATCCTTGCTAAGACAGGGAATGGTCCAATAAATTGCGGATTAAGCTTTCCCTTCTTACCAAATCTTAAAAATCCTTTAAAGGGTGAAACCTTTAAGAATACCTCATCCCCTACAGCAAATTCAAGATCTCTTCTCCTTTGGTCTGCATAACTCTTCTGTCGGCTTTGTGCAGTCACCATTCTCCTCCTAATAATGGTAATCTTGTCTGACATCTGTTGTAAAATCTCAGGTCCTAGGAGTCTTGCTTCACCAACTTCATCCCAATACAAAGGTGACCTGCATTTCCTACCATATAGTGCTTCATACGGTGCCATACCATTGGTGGACTGGTAACTGTTATTGTAGGAGAACTCAACTAAGGGCAAATGTCGACTCCAAGAGGTCTGGAAATCTAGCACACATGCTCTCAACATATCCTCGAGTATCTGAATTGTCCTTTATGATTGGCCATCTGTCTGAGGGTGAAATGTGGTGCTTAAGGTTAACTTGGTACCAAATGTACCTTGAAGACTTCGCCAAAACCTTGAGGTGAATCTAGGGTCACGATCAGAGACTATAGATATCGGAATCCCATGCAATCTGATAATTTCCTGAACATACAGATTAGCATGCTGGTCCATCGTGTATGTTGTCTTCACGGGTAGGAAGTGAGCTGACTTCGTCAATCTGTCAACCACAACCCAAATGCTGTCATGATCTTTAGTTGTCTTAGGTAATCCAACAACAAAATCCACGGCAATGTTTTCCCATTTCCATTCGGGGATCGGTAAGGGTTGAAGGGTACCTCCTGGGCGTTGGTGCTCTGCCTTAACTTGTTGGCATACAAGACATGACTCCACATACTTGGCAACATCCCTCTTCATATTTGGCCACCAATAATGTAACCTTAAATCCCGATACATCTTGGTGTTACCAGGGTGTAAAGAGAAAGAAGATGAGTGAGCCTCAGCCAATATCAACTCACGTAACTCCTTGACACTTGGAATGTACCATCGATTCCTAAATTTCAAAATACCATCATTAGAGAGACTGAATTCAGAGGAGGCATCATGTAACTTACTCATCATACTATTATTCTCCTTTGAATCCTTCTGTTGTGCCTCTTTGATCTTATCCAAAATAGTTGGTCGAATGGTTAAATCAGCAAGTAAAGCTAACAACTCAGGAACTATTTCCAACTCGAACTTCTGAACTTCCTTTCGTAATAGTACAGACATGGTTGATACAGCGGACTGCATTGTCTTAGACATCCTGCTTAAAGCATCGGCTACAGCATTAGCCTTGCCAGGGTGGTACTTAATCTCAAAGTCATAATCCTTAACAAATTCCAACCAACGTCTTTGTCTCATGTTTAATTCCTTTTTGGGTGAATAGGTACTTCAAGCTCTTATAGGTCAAAAACACCTCACACTACTGACCATATAAATAGTGTCTCCAAATCTTTAATGCAAAAACAACTGCGGCTAGCTCTAAATTATGAGTGGGGTAATTCTGTTCATAACTCTTCAGCTGCCTAGAGGCATACGCCACAACCTTACCTTATTGTATCAAAACACACCCCAGACCAACTTTGGATGTATCAGAGTAAACACTAAACTTTCCTTCTTCCGTTGGGAGAGTCAAAAGTGGGGCTGCTGTCAACTTCAGCTAAGTGTCTGGAAGCATCTTCACAAGCTTAGTCCAAGAGTACTTGGGTGTCCTTCTTTGTCAAATTAGTTAAAGGTTTAGCTATCATAGAAAATCCCTTAATGAACTTTCTATAATAACCCGCCAGACCAAGAAAACTACGTACTTCACTGACATTCTTTGGCTGTGGCCAGTCCTTAACAGCCTGAATCTTGGTTGGATCTACTGATATGCCCTCAGCAGAAATGACATGGCCTAAGAAGTTGGCCTTATCCAACCAGAACTCACACTTAGACAGCTTGGCATAGAGCTGCTGCTGATTTTAATGTCGTCAAAACAACTCTTAAATGTTTTGCATGGTCAGCCTCAGTACGTGAGTATATTAGTATATCATCTATCAACACAATCACAAACTTGTCCAAATACTCACGAAACACACGATTCATCAAGTCCATAAAGGCTACAGGCGCATTAGTCAGTCCAACGACATCACAAGAAATTCATAGTGTCCGTAGCGGGTCCTGAAGGCTGTCTTTGGTATATCACTCTCCTTAACTTTCAGTTGGTAGTAACCCGAGCGTAAGTCAATCTTTGAAAACACTTTAGCTCCTTGTAATTGGTCAAACAGATCATTAATTCGGGGTAAAAGATATTTATTCTTAATTGTCAACTTGTTTAGCTCCCTATAGTCAATGCACATTCTAAGAGAACCGTCTTTCTTCTTAACAAATAAAACAGGTGCACCCCAGGGAGAACTGCTAGGGCGTATAAACCCCTTATCTACTAATTCTGCAGTTGGACTTTTAATTCTTTCAACTCAACAGGTGCCATGCGGTAAGGGTTCTTAGACACAGGTAAAACCTCAGTATAAGTATCTATTACAAACTCAATTTCTCTATCCAGTGGTAATTCCGGGCAAGTCATCCATAAATACTTCAGGAAACTCTTTAACTATGGAAATATCTTGAAGTTCTACTTTATTCTTTACCCGAATATCGATTACACTAGCTAGATAACTCTCACAGCCATCTTATCAATAACCATTGAGTCTCTAGAGAGGATATAATTGGTATTTTACTTATTTTTGGGATAGCTTGGAAGGTATACCGATCTCGGAACTCAACTAATTCAGTCCTACAACTTATCGTGGCATAATGCCTGAATAACCAATCCATCCCTAGTATGACCTCATATCCTCTCATATCGATTACGATCAGTTCTACATATAGCTTCTTATCTCCTAAGGACATAACATCACCTTTCAATATCTGCTCAGAATGTAGGGACTTCCCCAACGGTAACATGACACTAAATGACCTCTTAGCTGGCATGAGTTCTAGTTTATGCTCAAGTACGAACAGGGTTGATACAAACGAGTGTGTGGCCCCTGTATCTATAAGTGTGTAAGCAGAAATACCACAAACCATAATGGTACCTGTTATGACTGTGTGCTGCTCGGCATCTTCATCCTTCATTAAAGCATAAACCCTTGGCGCTACCCTGACTCGATTCGGGTCTGGCGGCAAGGGGCAGTCTCTGACCACGTGTCCAACCTTATCACATCTATAACAGCGACAAGAATGTAACTTGCATTCGCCAGGGTGGTTCTTCTGACAGGTGGGGCATAGAGGAGCCAGGGGTCGCTTTCCTTTTCCTTGGTCATCATTTGGATTGAAGGGTCTCTTTATACCTTTCTGCTATTGCTGTGGCCCTCTGTTTGGTTGTGTTTGCCAACCTCTGCCCTGGCGCGGTGGTGGCTAAGTATCCTTGAAAAACTTCCTTGGCGGTTCACATTGTCCTCGTACTGCCAACTCTACCTCTTCCAATTCCAAAGCCTTAGCAGCGACTTCGGAATAAGGTCTGTTATGGATCCCTGCAGTCTTCACTCCCTGGAAGAGGCTCGGCTTCAGCCCATGGAAAAACTGGTGAATCTTGTCCTCCTCATCATCCACCAAGCGGGGAGCAAACCGAGATAGTGCCTCAAACTTACAGATGTAATCAGCCATAGAACTGGTCTGACGTAGTTGCATGAATTCCATTTTCTTGCTGGCCCGAACAGCTCGGCTGAAGTACTTGTCAAAGAATGCAGTCTTAAACATTTCCCAGGTCATAGCTCCTGCATTAGCGGTGCTCTGGATTGAGTTCCACCAATGCCTTGCATCGAGTTCCAGGTGAAAGACAGCACACGTAACCTTATCTCCGTCCTCAACTTTTGTATACCTGAACATGTCCTCCATTTTCTGAATCCATTCCTCAGCATAAATAGGGTCTGAAACTTGACCATTAAATGTCGGGGTCAAAGCCGGTGAAAACGCTCGCCACCAAGATCTTGAGCTGCATTTGATCTAGAATTTGCTTGTTCTTCCCTGGCAGTCATCAGCTGTTCGATCTGGCGAGATTGGCGCATGACCAACTCTGTCAACTGAGCAATGGCATTGCTTTCCTCATTGGTCTCTCTTTGCTGACCTCTTACCATTTTGAGATTTCAAAACAAACATTCATAAATACATCTTAACTTAATGACATTTACTAAAATGATAAACATTTACAGTTGCTGGAGTGTACTCAGGTGGCAATCTGTGCTGGGAGGCAGTCTGCAGAATCAATTTTAGAACCCAGTTTTGCTTTGATACCATAATTGTAACGACTCCAGAAGGGCCGAGACATAATTCATGACCTTCTTAATCATCTAATCCTTACTTTCAGCACCTTTTTTGTTATCAGTATTATATTTTTTTTTTATGTTTTACCCCTTTATATTGTTTTTAAAAAAAAAACATAACTTGGCTCAAGACGTCACATGCGATTCATTAAACATCGCTCAACAATGAAAAACATTACACATCTGCCGGCGAGCAGTGCGAAATGCTTCAGCCGATGAGCAGGAACTTCAACTCTTAACTGCATCTACCGATAAAGAAGTAAACCCCACATCTGCCGGTCATAAAACGACAGAACTCATTACTTATTCACTTGCTCCTGCCGGTCGCTAAACGACAAGCACAGAGCTCGCTTCTGCCAGTAGTGAAAGTTTACATCATCCAGTACTTGAAATACACTACATCACCCGGTCACTAGACAACAAAACTTCACTTACATCATCCGATACTTGAAATACACTACATCACCCGGTCACTAAACGACAAAACTTCACTTACATCATCCGATACTTGAAATACACTACATCACCCGGTCACTAGACGACAAAACTTCACTTACATCATCCGATACTTGAAATACACTACATCACCCGGTCACTAGACGACAAAATCGCACTTACCTCAACCGATAAGAGACATCATCCGGTGAACAACAAACATTCGCCATCCACTGGTGACGTCAGCTGGATTATTCACCCATCCAGCTTATATCATTCAGCTCACACCGGTGACGTCATCCGGATGATGTATTCATCCAACTTCCATCACACGGCTCACACCGGTGACGTCAGCCGGATGATGTATTCATCCAACTTCCATCACACCGCTCACACCGGTTACGTCAGTCGGATGATGTATTCATCCAACTCCTATCACCCAGCAGTAAAATACAGAAAACTTCAAACAACTCATATCGACAGAAAGATAATCTGACCTTCACAGATTCCATACTCGTAAACATAAACATAGGCAGACATGAAACATGGACTCATCTAGGATACATGTAGTGGGAGACTTAATTAAAACAGATCATTCTATACCCTTATAATCATCCCCAAATTTGCGTAACCAAACTAGACAATCACAGAATCCAATATTCTAAAGAAAATCTTATTCTACTTAAACGTCAGTTCATCATAAATCTTACTGACACATTATGAGCATAACTACGGGTCATATTCGTCTGCCAGCCACAAACTTCCACCCTGAGCACCATCCCGCAACCAGCCTTAGACATCATCACTGAATTTGGAATCCTCACCTGCTCAATCTTCACCTACATCATAAGGTTTAACTATAAGCCTAATGCTTAGTAAGAATGCAATACTAACAAGTATGCATGGATGCTCATTTTAAGAAAAAAATGCTCATGAATCTTTTCTTGTTCATATTAATACTCAAAGTCTTCATTCTTGTTCATCGTTTGTATTCATCGTTCATAATCATCATTCATGCTCATCATTCATATTCATCATTCATGTTCATCAATCATATTCTTCGTTCATGTTGTGTGGATTAAGAGAGGATTATTGCCGGTAAAGGGGGTTGACAGTGAGAGTGTACATAGTCCCTTGCGGGTCGTAATCATGGTCCTTCCTTTTGGACAGTGACATACGCCAAACCGCCCCCAACCCTCGCTTAATTCACGTTGCATAAGTTTTATATTCTTATCTTGTTCATGAGGAAAACATGCTCTTAAAACATTTTCATATGCATAAAACATTCATGATGCATGAACATGAGAACTCTTAACTCATCAAGCTACAGAATAGTGCATTCATCCGACGTGAAATCTTACCATTAAGTCAAACATCAACATAAGTAACAGACAGTAGCTTAAATAACTTCTAATCATCATATCAGTTTCTACCTAGCATCCTTGTGATGTAGGGCCCTAATGGCCGGGAATCCTACACATTCACTTACCTGGTTTCCTTAGCAACTTGAATTCCTTTTCTTCTGACTTCTTCACCTAAAACATTTACATTGCAGTAGTTAAAATGAAAATCCTAATAGTCCTAATCACAAGTCATCCAAGAATCTAATAATTAAAGTCATTCCCGAATCCTTTAATCTAGTTCTCTGTGTGCAGTCTGAAATCTAAAACCAAAACAGCTAGGTTCAACTAAAGATTAATCAGGGTCGGTTATATTAAATGTCCATAATCGATTTGAAAATGCTATTACCAAACACCGATTAAAATGTTCCTATTATTACTCTGCAATTAAAGAATCTGAAGTCCCGAGTTCTAGCTGAAAACGGAGTTCAAAGTAGTTAACCGGTAACTACATTACTTAAGTCTTACCTAAAAGCGTGGATAGTCGGGTGGAAACTGAAGGATCGATCGCCGATGAGGGAGTCGCTGGCAGGGAGAGAGCTCGGAAGGGTAAGAAGTCGCATAATGGAAATGTCAACTACAGTGGGGTTTTAGCGAGGTTTAACGATTTCAATTTTCAATTTATATTACATAAATTCCTCCTTAATTATAATCCTGCAACCACACAAATAGAAATCTAATAGGCTTTGGCATTTGATTTAAATTAAAAAAACGACAATAAAGGTGACAGTTAATTCCGTTAAGAGAGTCACCTGGCCAAAATTGTCGGGTGTTACAACGTCCACCGCTGAGATTATTTTATTTCTTCTTCTGCCGCTAACACTGTTTAGCGGGGGATGCCTTTAGTTTCTATTTCTATCGCTGGAACTGTTCAGTGGTGGACATGTTCTGTTTTGTTTGTTTACTTTCAACCAATTGTCTTTAATATTTTAGTTAATTAATAAATGTTGTTTTATACAAATGAATTTTCGCTGCAAGTTTTAACATTTTAAGGGTCAAACTTTGACCGTTGAGTGAAATTTTGAAATTTTCTCAGAATGTCATATTGTGGTTCAGTATTATGTGTAGCGAACTGAGTTTATATAATTCGGGACGTTACAGTGAACAACGCTCGTGGACAGAGCTCGGTGTGCTACGCACGTTAGGTAAGTCTTCGTGACTTACTGTGTCCGATAGGCCTATGCCAAAAGTCGAGTTCGTCGTTGATGATTTTGTAGTTATGTATGTTTTTATGCTTTGGTTGGGTAGTTTAGGATTAGAGTTTTTATAGGTTATGTTTGCTATGTTTTGATGATACTCATGCTTTATGTTTACATTATTTCTCTTCTGTACATGCATCATGCTCTTTTAAAATAGCATGAAAATAGATTTCTACACGTGTTTAAGAAAAGAAATGAATTAAAGAAACGAATGTACGTAATCTGGTCACGACGGGGTGGGGTTCGGACATGGCTGTTTACGGATGGAAGCATGTTTTCCCCCGATAGATGGAAAGAGCTGTCTAACCGCTAGACGTGCCCTTTCCATCTGGTGAGAGTTAGACCTCGGTGACATTCTGTTCTGTAATGAAACGATGAAAATGTATGCATGATTTATGAATCGTATATGCACAGCATGCATTTGCATTTACAAAGCTTACTGAGCCTTTAGCTCATAGTTGTCTTTTTGGTGTAGGTGATTTTGATACAGGTGAGGATGAGATTCTTCCACCCGAAGCTTGATCTGGTTGAAGAAGAATGGCTGTGAGAGTGCGTTGGGTAGTCGGTCCGTATTTTGACCCGGGGGGATGTAAGTAAGTGTTTTGTGGGTTTTTAGGTTGTTGGCTGATGGTGGACTAGATAGGAGAATTGTATAGTTGAGACCTTTTAGGATGTTTGGTATCTAGATAGTAGATGAATTAATGTATTGATGTTTTGGTAAAATCAATTTGTAAAATGTTTTGCCTAAGCCTTTTATTTGGATTTTTTTATGGAAATTGAATGTATAGAGATGAAGTGTTATTTTGATGTTTTCTGGAAGTTCTGGGTGGATGGTGTGTAGGTACAGGGGAAAGAATATGAAGGCAGCTCTCTGGCCAAATTCCAGAGAGCTAGCCGATCGATCGCCAGGAAAGGGCGATCGATCGGGTGATGCATGGTTTAGAGTAGGGATTCTTTAAGTTTTTTGTGGTAGTTCAAAGTATGGATGTCGTCCAAAGTATGGATGTCGTCCAAAATAGTTGTCTAAAGTGGCAGGAATTCTTATAAGTTTCGATTAAGTGTTTATGTAAGAAAGTCATCGTCCATTTATAGTGAAGGTTTCGATCGAAGTCATCGACCAGTTATAGTGAAGGTTTCGGTCGAAGTCATCGTCCATTTATAGTGAAGGTTTCGGTCGAAGTAATCGGACCAGTTATAGTGAAGGTTTCGGTCGAAGTCATTGACCATTTATAGAAAAGTGTACGGTCGAAAACATCGACCGATATCATTACAGAGGCCATGTCGACCGAACTCATACAGAGGCCACGTCAACCGAACTATACAGAGGCCACGTTTATCAAATATTAAGTGTTCGAGTATGGACATTCGACCGATTAGAAGGAATGAATTCCAAAGGGACGTCATCCGATTTTAGGTAGTGTTGACCGAAACCCACTTTTACAGTTTCCGCACTATTAACCAAGTTTAATATTTATACGGGGCGATCGATCGACTATGCCTTTTTACGGGCGAAATGCCCTTTTTGCCCACGACGGTTTGGCCGATTGTTTTTCTATTTTAATGTATTTTCTTTAAATGGTTTTGAGGATGTTTTTAATCGATTTAGGGGTTTAAAAAGAAAAATTTATATGAGAAATTATGGAATAGGAATAAGGGTCGTCACAAATAGTTTCGATCTGTGCTAGAGAACATATTCAAAATCGGTGCATATGATGGGTCTCGGTTCTTAATTAGTTGGGCTTGGTGATAATGTGTACAGGCATGATATGAAAATTCATAAGTGTAAACTAAAATCTCTTGGCAATTAAATTCCAGCTTTCATATATTTATAGATAGATAAATATTTTAATCCATAGTCATTCTCACCATTCTGACTTATAATTTGAATATACTCTTAACAGACCAATTATAATAAAGCCTCCACTTTCGTAACAATAGTGTTAATTGTTGGAAGTAATTATCTTCCTATTTGGTTTAATAAATACATTTACATATAGAAAATGACATGTGTATAACTACCCACTTTACATGTTTTTTTCTCTCTCTGATGGTTAGAGAAAATAAAGGGAACGTATAAACGATTTTGGGTCCCTAAGCCACAATCTCGATCAATTGTGTGAGACACCATCTACAGAGAGGTTTTTAGGCTTAGAAAAACAAAAAAAAAAAAAAGTTGAAACGGGAATGGCCGGAGGTATGCTCAATTACTCAATTCCGCACTAGATCTAATTTTTTCACGTTGAGAATGGTTAGATCGTTAAGTTGTATATGATTAATTTTACATTAGGTATCAGAGCGACATAATAACCTCTGCCTTCTTTATCAATGGAAATTTTGAAATTAGGGCATACATCTTTGGTGTTTTGTTTTGGATTTTAATGTTAAAAATCTTTATGGAGTTTGATTTCTATTATGTATGGGTTAATTTCGGAGATTTTAGTGTGTTATCGATGGAAAAACTGTTGGGTTTTTCATTCAGGTCGTAACCGGCTCGTTTGGACCCGCCAGAGGTTGAAGATGACATTGTACGTGATTTTTTTGATTTTCATGAATAAAATATTTTAAAAGCCTTAAAAACATGTTTTCAATCTGGCGACAGTGAAGACCAAAATTGAAGACTAAAAGCATGATTACAGTGAAGACTAAAATAGTCATTTAAATGCCTAAAAAAAAGCATGATTTTCAACTGCGACAGAGAAGACCAAAATATTCTTTAAATATATGAAATTGCATGTTTCAACATGGAGGAAGTGAAACATGAGTGCATTTAAATATTTTTTATGCATTTATTTTAGTTTTGGTAATTCACATTGTTTATATTTTTAGGCATATTATATAAACATTATTGTGAATTAAATTTAAATTTCAAATGATTCATGTGATTTAGCTAATTAGAAAGTAGCCACAACATATTTAATTAGGCTAAATAAAATATAAGTATTTAGAATCATATTAAGACATTATTTGTAATTAATTTCATTTTATATGATAGATTTTATCTCATAGAAATTTCTATTATATTTATGTGATTAATTAGGATGAAATGTCATATTAAATTTCCTAATTTACGCACAGGAGTTAGGAAAAGGAACATAATTTTATAGTTTTATCATAAAGTTATAACTGTATCTGATTGAATTAAATCTTTAGTCCACAGACAAGTTTTATGTCATTAGATGCATCCTTAATTAAGCATGATTTACTTTGGTAAAATATGATTTATGTTTATTTGTTTCATTTAAATTAATAAGCATGTGTTATTGAATATTATGCAGTTATGATAACTAGTTGTGTTTTTGATATGAAGTGTGAGATTCCTAACTTATGGGTGATAATTATAAGGTCTGGAAAGAGAGGATTCTTGTAATAATCCGAAAATTTCATTGAGTGAGAGATTTTAACGGGCTAATTAGCTTATTAAAATTTAGGATTTTATTTGGAAAAGGATTTCCAAAATTTAATGGGTCGAGAGGATGAGAATTTAACGGGAATACGAAAGTTAAAACACGGTAAGGGCGATTTAGTAATTTGTTATAAAAAAAAAACGAATGGCTTTACGAGGAAGCCATTCAGTTTTTCTTCTGCTCGAGCTCCCAAAGGAATAGAGCCCGAGCTGCTCTGCCGACGATCGACGAGGGGGAAAAAGGAGAAGGCGCCGGCGTTTTACCCTTGCTCCGACAAATTGAAGCCAACTGCGGCCTGATTTTTCTCCGCGTCAAATCTGACCGAAACAGGTGAGTTTTTCTTCCTGTTTCTTTCCTATTCTGATGGCCGAGGGTGGGATAACGTTTTGTTTTCAAACCTAGGTCGATTGGGCGCTGAATGGTGGGGGAAGGGACGGCGAGAAAGGTGGTGGTCACTGTTGGGCAATGGTGCCCTATTTTTTGGGAGAAAACAGTGAGGGTGTGTGCTGTAAATTCGGGTTCCCGAGTTAGAAACTTCAATTTTGTTGTCAGATTATGCCTAATGGGTTAGAATGTGATAGATTGGTGATGAATTGTATGAGTTTTGTTGAAAAACTGAAAGAGGGAATTTTGGAGCTTTAAAAACTGGTTCTGATTTTAGGGATTTTGGCCTAGCTACGATTAATTGTTTTAAATTTTCTCTTGGTATGTTAAACTAGGTTATTAGTGAAGCGTTTAGCCGCTGAAATCGAGTCATTCCGATAAGCGTAGCAAAAGTTATGTAAATTTTGAAGTTTAGGTGAAATTCGGGTTTCCAAGTGGGGAACCCTCAATTTGTGTCGTGTCAAGCTTAAATTGATCTGAATGGGGTTAATTGACAATGAAATTGGTGAAATCAGATTGAAATCTAAACTTTTGACATTTTAACATAATGGACTGATTCTGTTTTTCAAGTTTTGGACCGGTTACGATCATTCGTTTGAAGTTTCCTTTTTGGTTGTTTAAACTAGGTTATTAGAGGAGTACGTGGTCGCTGGAATCGTTCGATTCCGATAACTGCCGTGAAAGTTATGCACGTTCAAAGTTTCGAGTCAGTTTTTACCTGGACCAAGTTAGGGACAAAATAGTTAGATGTGGGTTGGGTTAAGTTAGAAATGTTAGTTTTGGAATGAGTTGGCAAGTTTGAGCCTAGGTACTAACGAAGATTTTGAATTTGTTCTAGGTGAAGCCGTAGGTGACGCGACGTGCCAAACCCAGCGAGCTAGGATACCAAGTAAGTAGTAGTGTGGGTGTAAATGATTGAGAGTTGCCCAGAAGGGCCTACACCACAGTTGTTTACATGTTGTGGGTCGTGTGCATGTCGTGAGTAGTATGTATGCGATGTGTATATGAAGTTGTTGTTAGAGGTATGTTGTGAGTCTAGTCCATGTTGTGGGTCAGTCGGGCGTAAGTTGTGAGTTTGGTGAGGTTGTGGGTCAGTCGTTCATAGGATGTGAGTTTGGTGAGGTTGTGGGTTAGTCGTGCGTAGCTGGTGAGTATGGTGAGGTTATGGGTCAGTCGTGTGTAGGTGGTGAGTCTGGTGACGTTGTTAGTTGGTCATGGTATGCAGGTTGTGATGTGATGTGATGTGATGTGTGTGCAGTCGTTGTGAGTACGTTATAGTCAGCATGCATCATGTTTTAAAAACTACGCAAAATGTTTTGATTATGTTTTTAGGCACGGAGGGAGAGTAGAGGAGGTAAGGTACGGTGAGAATAGGCCACAGTGGGCTAAACTGTGACTGTGGGCCCCGCTTCTAGAACGAGCTGGAGCGGTGGCGATGTGCCAACGACAGCGCGGTGTATCGACCGACTGTCTCGGGCGAGTCGGGGTAGGGGAAAGAAGATCGTGAGTACGGGACCACCTGACTACGTGGGACGGCAGGATGTAACGCCACATTTTCGACGTTAAAACCGAGGGATGGCAATACGTAACGCCTCGGGGACCGTTATAAAGGTAGAGTACGGGGCCACCCGACTACGTGGCATGGTGGGACGAAACGCCACGTGGTCGAGGTTAAAATCGAGGGATGGCGATACGTAACGCCTCGGGGACCGTTATAAAGGTAGAGTACGGGGCTACCTTACTATGTGGGACGGCGGGACGCAACGCCACGTGGTGGAGATTAAAACCAAGGGATGGCGATACGTAACGCCTCGGGGACCGTTATAAAGGTAAACATTGTAGTGTGGGGGTTTGGATGTGACTTGTAGGCCTCGTTTCTAGAGGAACCGGGACGGCGACGACGTGCTGGTAAACAGTGCAGTGTACAGACCGACTGCCCGATGTGGTTACATTCCAAACCTCGGTGAGATGCGATGCGGTGAGATGATGACAACGTGTGTAGAGACCTACATGTGATAGAATTGCATAACCAGTTTTCATGCTTCACGTTTATTTTTCAGCACTTTACTTGCTAAGCTTTGAGCTTACGGTGTGTTCTGTGGTGTAGGTACTGTTGAGCTGGTGGGTGTGTACCGAGAGTCTGACCAGGAGTAGGTGGTAGTTGGTGGCTTGCGACCAGGGCCCCGGTTGATGACAGTGTTAGGGCGACCCGACCCATGGAGCTGTTGTATGGTGTTGATCGGTAGTAGGGCTTTTTGTCTTTTGTGGGGGTATTTTGTATTTGTTGTATATAGTCATAGTTAAGGGTGATGTGTCGCCCTATACTGTGAATTTTTTTCACTTATGGATGTTAGTATTTTAGTTTCCCTCTTTACTGCTATTTGGCGGTTTCGTATGCTGGATAGTTGAGTAGGAGTGTTCTTGATCTGGTTGAGGATTTGATTTGTTTGCAGGTACTTAGCATTTTGGGGGCACCATTTTCAGGTGTTACTCTGTCAGAATTTTTGGGGAGGACGCCGTGGTGTTAAACGGTTAGGATTAAGGGAAGTTAGTGAGTCTAGGCAGCTAGGTAAGACATAAGAGAGCTTCAGGAGGTTAGTTTTAAATTCTGTTGCGTGAGTTTTATTGGAAGATATTTCTAGTGTTGAAAGTGTAAGCAAATGAGATAGTTGAGATAGTCGTATAGTATCAAAGCAGTACTAGTGAGTCCATGTAGCGAACCGGGTCGTGGAGATTCGGGGCGTTACAATTCTACTTCATTTGGGATGCTTAAATATTGATGATACTATAAGGAAAGACGAGCCAATCATTGAGGATGAGAGTACTTTGGATGATTTAACTCCTTATGAACGATGGGAACGGTCTAACCATCTCAGTATAATGTTCATAAAGACTAAAATATTTGAGAGTATTCGTGGTTCGATTGAGGAGCATAAGAATGTCAAAGCATTACTGAAGGCGATTGATGAGCAGTTTGTGACTTCTGATAAAGCTCTTGCCAGTACCCTTATAATCAAGTTCACATCTATGAGGCTCACTACAGTAAAAGGTGTGCGTGAGCACATCATGAAGATACGGGACATTGCGGCTCAGCTTAAAAGACTTGAGGTCGAGATGTCAAAGTCTTTGTTGGTGCATTACATATTGGCAACCCTTTCATCAGCATATGGAGCCTTTAAGATCTCTTATAACACACATAAGAGAAATGGTCAATTAATGAGCTTATGACCATGTGTGCTCAGGAAGAGAATAGGCTGTCTATGGATTTGGGCAAGAGTGCACTTACAATTACATATGAGAAGGACCATAAAGATCGTATGCCAAAGGAAAAAGGGAAAATACTGGCAACCGGAGAGATTAAGAAAGACCCGAAGGAAATAATGTGCTTCTTTTGTAACAAGAAGGGGCACATTAAGAAAGATTGCCCGAAGTTTCCAATATGGCTTGAGAAGAAAGGTAACGTGATCTCTTTTGTCTGTTATGAATCTAATATGGTTGATATTAATTATAACACATGGTGGATTGATTTTGGTTCTACAATCCATGTTTCTAATACCTTACAGGGTATGCGAAACCTAAGGAAGCCAACGCCAAATGAAGAAGGCATCTATTCTGGAAATGGGATGCAATCACGTGTGTGAAGGCAATTGAGACATGTTGTTTAGTTTTAAGCAGTGGTTTTAATTTGTATTTGGAAAAGACTTTTTATCTTCTAAACTTTTCTAAGAATTTAATTTCTATTTCAAAACTTGTACCTTTGGGATACTCTTTCAACTTTTATGGAATATCGTTTGATTTGTTTTATAAATCTAGTAATGTTGGGAGTGGTACATTGTTGAATGTTCTTTTCTCTATTGATTTACAAAATGACACTACTTATAATGTTGGACATGTTCAATTTGGTATAAAACGTTGTGTTATAAATGAGGATTATTCTACTTTGTGGCACCGGAGATTCAGACATATATCTATTGAAAGGATTAAGAGATTAGTAAAAGATGGAGTACTTAGTACTTTAGATTTTACTGATTTTGATACCTGTATGGACTGCATTAAGGGAAAGCAGACCAATAAATCTAAGAAAGGTGCTACACGGAGTAAAACCATTTAGAGATCATCCATTCAGATATTTGTTGTCTTGATATGGATATGCATGGTCCGAAATACTTCATCTCTTTCATTGATGATTACTCGCGATATATACATCTACTTTCTTCATTCTAAAGATGAAGCTTTAGACGCCTTTAGGGTTTTCAAGGCGGAAGTAGAGAAACAGTGCGATAAGCAAATTAAGATTGTGAGAACAGATAGAGGTGGAGAATATTATGGTAGATACATCGAGAAGGGACAATCGGCTGGTCCATTTGCAAAGTTTCTTCAAGAGCATGATATTGTGCCACAATACACTATGCCTGGTTCTTCGGACCAGAATGGTGTTGCAGAAAGAAGAAACCGAACATTGATGAACATGGTGTGGAGTATGCAGAGTAACTCCAACCTTCCAAAGTCATTATGGATTGATACTCTTAAGACGGCTGTGTATATATTAAACCGAGTTCCAACCAAAGCTGTCCCAAAGACACCATTTGAATTATGGAAAGGTTGGAAACTGAGTTTGTGATGTATATGCATTTGGGGATGTCCATGTGAAGTAAGAGTCTATAATCCACAAGAAAAGAAACTGAACCCAAGGACTATTAGTGGGTATTTCATTGGATATGCCGAAAGATCTAAGGGTACAGATTCTATTGTCCTTCTCATAGCACTAGAATTGTGAAATCAAGAAATGTAAAATTTCTTGAGAATGACTTCATCAGTGGGAGCGACTGATCCTGGAACACCGTTCCAGATAAGGATCATTTAGAAGCGCAACCATCATGCTCAAGTAATAGATTAATTGTTATTCACAACAACCCTCGAGACCAACCGGCTGTTGTGAGAACAATCGCTGAAATTCCACAAGTTGTATATAATGAATCAATAGATCAGATTGCTCAGGAGTTACCTGAAATAGTTGTACAACCAGTTGATCAACAAATTCTACAAGATGATATTGATCCAACATTAAGGAGATCTACTAGAGTAAAGAAGTCAGCGATTTCTAGTGATTATGTTGTGTATTTGCAAGAATCGGATTTTAATGTCGGAGACGAAAATAATCCTGAAACGTTTTCGCAAGCCATAAGTTGTGCAGAGTCAAGATTATGGCATGACGCCATGAAGGATGAAATGGATTCTATGGCTGTTAATGAAGTCTGAGTTCTTGTCACGTTGTCTGATGGTGTATGTAACACCCGGTTCTTCGGGTTTTCGAATTTTCGCTGAATAATGGTATTTTTGTAAATATTGTGAATTTAGCCCGTTTTGTGAGCGGGAAGTCTTATTGGAACCTTATGAATAAATTGAAGTGTCTGGAGGAATAAAGGAGTTTTTTGAGATATAACGTCGATTTTACGAGTTTAAGATATTTCTCGTAATATGATGGGTATTTTAGTAAATATAGCAAATGTGGTCCGTTTTACAAACGGAAAGTTTTATTAGAACCCTAGTAATTAATAAAGATTTTTAGAGAAATAAAAAGATTTCGGAGAATCTAAATCGATAGGATAAACTATGAAATGGGTAGAATATTATGGTGAAGGGCAAACTTGTAATTAAGTTATAATAATTTTTATATTAATAAATACCCGCTCCCCCCTCCTTTTGATTCTTCATTTCACAAAGAGAAATCACGAGAGGGCTCTCCTTTGGCGATTTTGCTTCCAGGCGATGCCCTCCACGGCTGACGGCAATTCGGCTCTCCTCCGATGATTTTCTTCCTCTATTCTCTTCCACAATCAAGCCCTAGGTATGATACGAGTACTCTGGACCATTAGTTTCTAATTTTTAGGGTTTAAAACGGTGAGAGTTTTCATTTAAGGTTTTGAGAAATTATAGGTTTATGTTAGAAATTATTAGGTTTGTTGTATTATTGACTTACGATGATAGGTCGAGAGTTTTCATCGATAGTTAGGTTAAAATCGGTGGTTGAATGATATAAATTTCCATTAAATCTAGGTTATGGAATTTGTGAGCGCTATGTGTTCGATAGAATGCCTGAATGGCGTAAATTGAAGTTTTAGGAAATTTTCTTAGCTAGGAGTTTCGTTTGGCCTTTAGAACGGTTTATTTGGATTTAGCTTTATTGACTCAATTTTGAAATGTCTTAGGTAACGAAGCTTAAAACGGGGTACTCGACTCGCTAAGGACATCAGGTAAGTCTTCGTGACTTACTGTGGCCGATAGGCCTATGCCATAAGTCGAGTTCGTCGTTGAGGATTTTGGAGTTATGTATGTTTTTATGCTTTGGTTGGGTAGTTTAGGATTAGAGTTTTTATAGGTTATGTTTGCTATGTTTTGATGGTACTCATGCTTTATGTTTACATTATGTCTCCTCTGTACATGCATCACGCTCTTTCAAAATAGCATGAAAATGGATTTCTACACGTGTTTAAGAAAAGAAATAAATTGAAGAAACGAATGTACGTAATCTGGTCATGACGGGGTGGGGTTCAGACATGGCTGTTTACGGATGGAAGCATGTTTTCCCCCCGGTAGATGGAAAAGGCTATCTAACCGCCAGACGTGCCCTCTCCATCTGGTGAGAGTTAGACCTCGGTGACATTCTGTTCTGTAATGAAATGATGAAAATGTTTGCATGATTTATGAACCGCATATGCACAGCATGCATTTGCATTTACGAAGCTTGCTGAGCCTTTAGCTCATAGTTGTCTTTATGGTGTAGGTGATTTTGATACAGGTGAGAAAGAGATTCTTCCACCCGAAGCTTGATCTGGTTAAAGAAGAATGCCCGTTGGAGGGCGTTGGATAGTCGGTGCGTATTTTGACCTGTGGGGATGTAAGTAAGTGTTTTGAGGGTTTTCGGGTTGTTTTGTGCTGATGGTGGACAAGATAGAAGAATTGTATAGATGAGACTATAAATTGAGTTTACCAAAACATCAATACATTAATTTATCTACTATCCAGATATCAAACATCCTAAAACGTCTCAACTATATAATTCTTCTATCTAGTCCACCATCAGCCCAAAACAACGCGAAAACCCTTAAAACACTTACTTACATCCCCACGAGTCAAAATACGCACTGACTACCCAACGCACTCCAACGGGCATTCTTCTTCAACCAGATCAAGCTTCGGGTGGAAGAATCTCATTCTCACCTGTATCAAAATCACCTACACCATAAAGACAACTATGAGTTAAAAGCTCAGTTTTAGGATGTTTGGTATCTGTATAGTAGATAAGTTGATGTATTGATGTTTTGGTAACCTCAATGTTTGCTAAGCCTTTTATTTGGATTTTTATAGAAATTGAATGTATAGAGATGAAGTGTTGTTTTGATGTTTTTTGGAAGTTCTGGGTGAATGGTGTGTAGGTACATGGGAAAGAATATGAAGGCAGCTCTCTGGACAAAATCCAGAGAGCTAGCCGATCGATCGCCAGGAAGGGGCGATCGATCGGGCAATGCATGGTTTAGAGTCGGGGTTCTATAAGTTTTTGGTGATAGTTCAAAGTATGGATGTCGTCCAAAGAATGGATGTCGTCCAAAATAGTTGTGTAAAGTGGCAGGGATTCTTATAAGTTTCGGTAGTGTTTCTGTAAGAAAGTTATCGTCCATTTATAGTGAAGGTTTCAGTCGAAGTCATCGTCCATTTATGGTGAAGGTTTCGGTCGAAGTCATCGACCAGTTATAGTGAAGGTTTCGGTCGAAGTCATCGTCCATTTACAGTGAAGATTTCGGTCGAAGTCATCGACCAGTTATAGTGAAGGTTTCGGTCGAAGTCATCGACCATTTATAGCAAAGTGTGTGGTCGAAAACATCGACCGATATCATTACAGAGGCCATGTCGACCGAACTCATACAGAGGCCACGTCGACCGAACTATACAGAGACCACGTCGACCAAATTTTGAGTTTTTTAGTATGGACATCGACCGATTAGAAGGAATGATTCCCAGTAAGTTTACGACATCTACCCCCACTGTACCATTCATCCAAATCCGATAGAAAGTGTTGTCAACCCATACGATTCCTTCGATGAAACCAGAGAGGAAAAATACTGTTCCTTCGATGAAACCTGAAAGGAAAAACTTAATTCTCTGCCTGTCTTTATTGTTTTAGCATTGACGCATAAG
The DNA here is from genome assembly GCA_022432975.1 of Begonia masoniana. NCBI lineage: Eukaryota > Viridiplantae > Streptophyta > Magnoliopsida > Cucurbitales > Begoniaceae > Begonia > Begonia masoniana. The sequence goes on from CM039511.1 coordinate 27,355,793, forward strand.
CTTAAATTTTACTAGGGTTTCCATAATTAGATAGACTTCCGCTGAATGAGTTAATTGATTTTAAATGAGAAGATTAAATAAATGAAATGGATTAGATGAAAAGTTCAAAATTTTTATGACATTTATAGGCTTAATATTTCGGGTAAATTAAGGGTTGTTACAGTGTAAAAACCATAGGATGCAAATGGGTCTTTAAAACAAAGAAAGAACCAATGGGCAACATTGAAAGATATAAAGCTAGACTCGTTGCTAAAGGATTCACTTAGAGGGAAGGAATCGACTACAAGGAGACATTCTCTCCTGTATCTAAGAAAGATTCTCTTCGCATAATCATGGCATTACTTGCACATTTTGATTTAGAGTTTGTAACACCCCTAATACTGTACCCGTATTTCCCGTATATATTTTTCATTTTTATTTTACATTTTAAATAAAACGTTATGCGGAATCTAAACTGAGGTTGAAATCGAAACTGAAATCAGAATTTAAACCGAACCTTAAAAGCATTTAAAACAAACCTTTAATAAATAATTTAAAACTTAAAAACATTTAAAAGAAAATTTTTAAACAATTAAAGAAGTGGGAGGGCAGAATTGGAACTCTGCCCTCGGAATGGAGGAGGCGACCGATCTCTGCTTTGCAGCAGAGATCGATCGCTGCAATGCATTATAGCAGCAGCGATCGATCTCTGCTGCAGAGCAGAGATCGATCGCTGCTAGCTATGGCAGCGATTCCCTTCATTCCCTTCAAACTAGCGGCGATCGATCTCTGCTCTGCAGCAGAGATCGATCGCTGCAAGCATACAGCGATGGCCCCCTTCAGACTTCAAACCTGCGACACTTCACACTTCTTCATGCCTTCCTTCAATCACTCACAGCATCATACACTGCTCTCTGGAATCCGATTTCCAGAGAGCAAAACATTGCTTTCTTTACACCAGCTATCACTGTAAACTCACAACTTAAACCTAAACTCCACCATTTAAAACGTATTCTAACTCTAACGATTCGCGTCGGACTTTGCGAAGTCCAACAGCGTGGATAGCTCTATAAATCGGGCTATCCGTAACAACCTAAAACATTTCAAAACATTATCAATATACGGTTTATAAAACAGATTTCCAAAACATTCAAAACGTCAAAATAACCTATCGACTACCAGACCAAGCATCCTAATATGATCTATACAGTTATTATCAATCCAAAATATTCAGAAGACCCCCAAAACCTTTACATAAACCCACCACGGGTCAAAACGCGCCTCGACTGCTCAGCGCACTCCCACGGCCATCATCCATCAGCTGCTCCTACGTCCGGAGGAGGAATATCATCCTCACCTGGGTCAACGTAACCTAGAACGTCACCTACACCATACAGACACATATGAGATATGGAAATCTCAGTAAGCTATGTAAATGCAGATGCATGCGTGTCGTGCATATGAAGTTCAGAAAACATGCTCATCAGACATATCAGGTCATTTCATACATATTGCCACCGAGATATCAGCCCACTAAATGGAAAGGATACATTCCGCGGTCGAACTACCACTTTCCACTTAGATGGGGGGGGGGGGTACATGCTCACAAACCCTACAGCCATGCCTGAGCCCCATCCCGCGTGACCTTTCAGATACAGATTACGTATTTTCGTTCATTATTCATTTCATTGAAAACTCGTGCAGAAACCCATTTTTATGCCATTTTGAAACACGTGATGCATGAACAGTTCATATCAGCAGAAAGTAAACAAACAGTTCCTATCGGCAGACAATATAACATAACCTATAAACAACTAACCTAACTACCCAACCTAAACAACGTAAAACAAGGAACCCTCAAGGATCCTTGATACGACGACGAGGTATGGTGTAGACCTTTGGGTCAAGCAAGTCACGAGAACTTACCTCGAGCGCGCTGGATCTCAAGCTTCGTCCACGGGAGTCGTGTGTCTGAGAAAAACACGACATTCGCAATTAAAACCAATTTAAACTATTAACGTCCAAATTTCAAACTTTAACTAAAGAATTATCCTAAATTCTTCACTTAGCTAATTAAAGCATTTCGAACGTTAATTATAGCTCGATAATCCAAATTCTCAAATAACAAGTTTTCTCTAAAAACCCGAAATTTAACCAATTTATAACTTTTTCGCAAATTGATTTTCTTCGTCCAATAACGTCCAATACGTTCAATATATACCTAATCACGGCTAACCTATTAATTACGAAGCCTAAATCGCATTTTTAACGAAAACCCTAATCGAAACCCTAACCCTAAATCGAACCGAAACTCGAATTAAACACTCGAAAACTAAAGCTACATACCGAGGGTAGCGAGAGAGGAAGAAACCGTGAAGGACGGAGGAGAAACGGAGGTCGGACGGAGGTCGGAATGGTGGAGCTCGCCGGCGGCCGAGAGAAGAAATCTTCTCTGTTCGTGAGTTCCAGAGAGAAAAGAGAGAAAAGAGAGAAGTGAGGGAAAAGGAGGGAATTTTGTGTTATTTATAAAATTGATTTTACAATTTACCGTTTTGCCCTTCTTTGATTTTTATATTGATTTCGTTCTTCGGTTCGTTAATCGTCTAGCCATTCGACTACTCCATACGTCCTTACTTTACCAATAAGTCCATCTAATTATTTGGGATTTAACAAAACTGTCCGTTCGCAATTTGGACCTCGTTTGCTATTTTTACGAGAATGTCTTTTACTTTATGATAATAGTAATTACTCGGAATATAGCGTCACTATTCTGAAAATTCCCAGAATTTCCTTAAAATTCTAATTAATCGCTAGGATCGTAATGACGCTTTCTTTTCGTAAATCGGACCTGATTTGACATAATTACAAAAATGCCAATAACAATATAATAATGATATAATAAAAGGTCCGTACAAACCGGATATTACATTCTCCCCTCCTTATTCAGAATTTTGTCCACAAAATTGAACTATCCAAACAGATCAGGATACCTAGTCATCATATCCTGCTGTCGTTCCCACGTAGCCTCTTCCACCTCGTGGTTCCTCCATAGGACTTTGACCAGGGGAATCTCCTTGTTGCGCAAGACTTTGGTAGAGTACTCCAGAATACGTACCGGCTTCACCTCGTAAGTCAAGGTAGGCTGTACCTCGATCTCTGTAGTCTCCACGGCATGAGATGGATCACGTAAACATCTCCGAAGCATAGATACGTGGAACACATCATGAATGCCTTCCATAGAAGCCGGAAGCTGCAGCCTATACGCCAACTTCCCGATCCTCTTCAGAACAGGAAAGGGCCCCACGTACCGAGGGTTCAGCTTACCCCTCCTTCCAAATCTCGCGACGCCTTTGAATGGAGAAACCTTTAAATAAACTTCGTCGCCCTCCTCGAACTCTAGCTCCCGCCGTCTCGTGTCGGCATAACTCTTCTGCCGGCTCTGAGCTACCTCAATTCGCTGTCGGATAACGGCAATCTTATCTGCCGTTTGCTGTAAGATCTCAGGACCAACGATGCTGGCCTTGCCAACCTCGTCCCAATATAACGGAGACCTACACTTCCGACCATATAAAGCCTCATACGGAGCCATGCCGATAGTAGCCTGGAAGCTGTTGTTATACGAGAACTCAACCAGAGGTAAATATCGGCTCCACGAGCCCTGAAACTCCAGCACACACGCTCTGAGCATATCCTCAAGAATCTGGTTCGTCCTCTCTGTCTGACCATCGGTCTGAGGATGAAACGCTGTGCTGAAATTTAGCTGAGTCCCCATAGCTCGATGTAAACTCTTCCAGAACTTTGACGTGAATCTAGGATCTCTGTCGGAGACAATAGAAACTGGAACTCCGTGCAATCTAACGATCTCCTGCACATATAGTTCGGCGAGCTGATCCATGGATGATGTCATCTTCACAGCTAAGAAGTGGGCCGACTTTGTCAATCGGTCCACAATAACCCATATGCCATCGTGGCCCTTCGTCGTCCTCGGGAGTCCAACAATAAAGTCCATGGAGATCTGCTCCCACTTCCACTCCGGAATCGGCAGTGGCAATAATGTCCCGGACGGTCTCTGGTGCTCGGCCTTCACCTGCTGACAGACTAAACAGGTTTCAACATACTCGGCCACCTCCCTCTTCATGTTTGGCCACCAGAAGTGTTGCCTCAAATCCCGGTACATCTTAGTACTTCCCGGGTGCACTGAATAAGCTGAAGAATGTGCCTCAGTCAAAATATCCTTCTTCAAACTCTCATCGTTAGGCACGTACCACCTGTGCCTGAATCTCAGAATACCATCTGCAGATAAGTGAAAATCCGACGAGTCATCTAATAACATGCTCGATCGAAGCTCAATACACTCCGCATCGCTCTGCTGAGCCTCGCGTATACGATCCAGAATGGTCGGCCTGAGAGAAATACTAGTGAGCATGCTGGACAACTCTGCCACTATCTCCACGTCGAATCTCTCAATCTCTGACCGCAGCGTAACTGACATCGCTGCTAATGAAGGCTGACTCGCAGGAGGCATTCTACTCAAGGCATCAGCTACCTTGTTTGCCTTCCCTGGGTGGTACTTGATATCAAAATCATAGTCCTTGACGAACTCAAGCCACCTGCGTTGCCACATATTCAGTTCCTTCTGCGTAAATAAGTACTTCAAGCTCTTGTGGTCGGAGAATATCTCGCACTGCTGCCCATATAAGTAATGTCTCCATATCTTCAGTGCGAAGACCACAGCTGCTAACTCGAGGTCATGCGTAGGGTAGTTCTGCTCATACGGCTTCAGCTGCCGAGAAGCATAAGAAATGACTTTCCCCTCCTGCATCAACACACAACCGAGCCCGACTCCAGATGCATCGCAGTAAATACTGAACCTGACACCCTCAACAGGTAGCGCCAGAACTGGAGCGGTGGTCAATCTCTGCTTTAACTCTGCAAAACTGTCATCGCAAGCAGACGACCAAATAAACCTCTCACTCTTCCGAGTTAAGCGTGATAAGGGAAGTGCAATCTTCGAGAATCCCTGAATAAACTTCCGGTAATAACCGGCCAATCCGAGAAATCCACGCACCTCACGTACGTTCTTCGGCTGTGGCCAATCTCTGACCGCCTGGACTTTGCTCGGATCCACAGAAACTCCGTCCTGTGATACAACATGGCCAAGGAAACTGATCTGATCCAACCAAAATTCGCATTTGGAGAACTTCGGATATAGATAGTGCTCACATAAAGTTCTCAGAACAGTCCTCAGATGCTCCTCGTGATCTTCCTTTGTCTTAAAATATATCAGAATGTCGTCGATAAAAACCACTACGAACTTATCCAAGTACTCTTTGAAGACACGGTTCATCAGATCCATGAACGCTGCAGGAGCATTAGTGAGCCCGAAAGACATAACAAGGAACTCATAATGCCCATACCTCGTTCGGAACGCCGTCTTCGGTATGTCATCTCTCCGAACCTTCAGCTGATTGTAACCCGAGCGCAGATCAATCCTGGAAAATACTCGGGCACCCTGTAGCTGATCAAACAAGTCGTCGATGCGGGGCAATGGATACTTATTCTTCACCGTGAGCTTATTCAGCTCCCTGTAATCAATGCACATCCTGAGGGTCCCGTCTTTCTTCTTAACAAACAGAACGGGCGCACCCCAGGGTGAAACGCTGGGCCGAATAAAACCCTTCTCTAGCAACTCATCAAGCTGTGTCCTCAACTCTCTCAACTCAGCTGGTGCCAACCGATACGGGTTCTTGAACCTTGGCGCGGAGTTTGGATAGACGTCAATAGTGAACTCAATCTCCCGGTCTGGTGGTAAACCGGGAAGATCATCGAGGAATATGCCAGAGAACTCTCTAACAATAGGAATGTCGCTCGGCTGTACTCCGCTGAGCAACTGAATATCAAAAACTGAGGCCAAATAAATAGAGCACGCACCTTTGAATTGCTCGTTGACCTCCATAGCATAAGAAATAGGCGATCCACTCAATCGGTTCATCGCCTGATAAGAAAACTCGGCACTATCCGGGGGTCGGAAGGTCACAATCCCGGAGCGACAATCGATGGTGGCGAAGTGCTGTGCTAGCCAGTCCATCCCCAAAATAAGGTCGTACCGCTCTATGCCCATAATGATCAGACGTGCGTAGAGGGTAACGCTCCCAACAGAAATAATATTCCCCTGAATAACACGACTGGACTGCATTCGCTCTCCTGAGGGCAGCATCACACTATACTCGTACTCTGCCGACTCAGACTCTAACCCCAATCTAGCCATACATGCAGTCGACACGAAGGAGTGCGTAGCTCCGGTATCCATCAAAGTAAATACAGTAGCGCCCATAAGCAAAATAGTACCTGCAATCACGGCAAGCTGAGCATCGTCATCAACATCTTCAGGCTCGATGAAGGCAAAAATCCTGGGCATAACCTTCCTCTGATCTCCGCCCAACTGATCTCGGCCCGGATGGGGGCAGTCTCTAACAAATGGCCGACTTTACCACATCTGTAGCATTTGTTAGAGCCCACACGGCACTCTCCACTATGCTCTCTCTGGCACAAGGGACACCATGGCATCTGAGAAGCCCCCTGTATCTGCTTCCCCTTACCCCGATCATTACCTCCCTCGAGAGGTCTCTTCACACCCCGCTGCTGTGACTGGGGCGGTGCTCTGGGCTGCCAACCTCGGCTCTGCGTCTGAGGTCGAATCTCGCGAAAGAAGCCCTTAGCTGGCTCCCTCGGTCTAATACAAGTGGCTCTGGCAGCCTCATTATCCAGAGCTCTGGCTGTAATATCAGAAAAAGGTACATCAATAATACCTGAGACAACCACGTGCATCCGGATCTCCGGATTAAGTCCCTCCATAAACTGGTGCACCTTCTCCTCATTATCGCTGACAAGGCGAGGTGCGAATCGTGATAAAGACTCAAATCTCCGAATATAATCTGCAACTGAACCAGTCTGCTTCAGCTGCATAAACTCGTTCCTCTTGGCCACTCTCACCGTGCGGCTGAAATACTTATCGTAGAATAAAAACTTGAATCGATCCCAAGTCATAACTGATACATCTGTGGTAGACTTGATCGAGTCCCACCAGAAACGAGCGTCCAAAGCTAAGTGAAACGTAGCATAAGCGACCCTGCTCCCGTTGGCAACCTCGGCGTAACTCAACATGTCCTCCATAACCCTAATCCACTCCTCGGCACGTGTCGGGTCCGATGACTGGCCCTCGAATACTGGAGGCCGAAGGCTTTGAAACCTCTGCATACCCTGATTACTGGGGACCACCAACTCCTGAGTCCTCTGATTCTCTCGCTGGTTCTCTCGGTTCACTAAGTCCGAAATTTGTTGCGCTTGCCGGTCCATATGCTGGGACTGGCGGTCTATCAAGTCTGTAAGACGATCCATCGCGTCGTCTCTAGGATCCCTTCCTCGAGTCATAGTGTATAAAACTCCTATAAAATTTAAAACAAATAATCTCTAAGAAATAAAGTCAAAGAAAGCTATAAACAGACTTACAGTTGATGAAGGATGTCCGCGTAGTGGCTGTGCAGTCGAGCAGTCTACAGAATCGATTTTAAAACCCGGGGGCTCTGATACCATAAATGTAACACCCCTAATACTGTACCCGTATTTCCCGTATATATTTTTCATTTTTATTTTACATTTTAAATAAAACGTTATGCGGAATCTAAACTGAGGTTGAAATCGAAACTGAAATCAGAATTTAAACCGAACCTTAAAAGCATTTAAAACAAACCTTTAATAAATAATTTAAAACTTAAAAACATTTAAAAGAAAATTTTTAAACAATTAAAGAAGTGGGAGGGCAGAATTGGAACTCTGCCCTCGGAATGGAGGAGGCGACCGATCTCTGCTTTGCAGCAGAGATCGATCGCTGCAATGCATTATAGCAGCAGCGATCGATCTCTGCTGCAGAGCAGAGATCGATCGCTGCTAGCTATGGCAGCGATTCCCTTCATTCCCTTCAAACTAGCGGCGATCGATCTCTGCTCTGCAGCAGAGATCGATCGCTGCAAGCATACAGCGATGGCCCCCTTCAGACTTCAAACCTGCGACACTTCACACTTCTTCATGCCTTCCTTCAATCACTCACAGCATCATACACTGCTCTCTGGAATCCGATTTCCAGAGAGCAAAACATTGCTTTCTTTACACCAGCTATCACTGTAAACTCACAACTTAAACCTAAACTCCACCATTTAAAACGTATTCTAACTCTAACGATTCGCGTCGGACTTTGCGAAGTCCAACAGCGTGGATAGCTCTATAAATCGGGCTATCCGTAACAACCTAAAACATTTCAAAACATTATCAATATACGGTTTATAAAACAGATTTCCAAAACATTCAAAACGTCAAAATAACCTATCGACTACCAGACCAAGCATCCTAATATGATCTATACAGTTATTATCAATCCAAAATATTCAGAAGACCCCCAAAACCTTTACATAAACCCACCACGGGTCAAAACGCGCCTCGACTGCTCAGCGCACTCCCACGGCCATCATCCATCAGCTGCTCCTACGTCCGGAGGAGGAATATCATCCTCACCTGGGTCAACGTAACCTAGAACGTCACCTACACCATACAGACACATATGAGATATGGAAATCTCAGTAAGCTACGTAAATGCAGATGCATGCGTGTCGTGCATATGAAGTTCAGAAAACATGCTCATCAGACATATCAGGTCATTTCATACATATTGCCACCGAGATATCAGCCCACTAAATGGAAAGGATACATTCCGCGGTCGAACTACCACTTTCCACTTAGATGGGGGGGGGGGGTACATGCTCACAAACCCTACAGCCATGCCTGAGCCCCATCCCGCGTGACCTTTCAGATACAGATTACGTATTTTCGTTCATTATTCATTTCATTGAAAACTCGTGCAGAAACCCATTTTTATGCCATTTTGAAACACGTGATGCATGAACAGTTCATATCAGCGGAAAGTAAACAAACAGTTCCTATCGGCAGACAATATAACATAACCTATAAACAACTAACCTAACTACCCAACCTAAACAACGTAAAACAAGGAACCCTCAAGGATCCTTGATACGACGACGAGGTATGGTGTAGACCTTTGGGTCAAGCAAGTCACGAGAACTTACCTCGAGCGCGCTGGATCTCAAGCTTCGTCCACGGGAGTCGTGTGTCTGAGAAAAACACGACATTCGCAATTAAAACCAATTTAAACTATTAACGTCCAAATTTCAAACTTTAACTAAAGAATTATCCTAAATTCTTCACTTAGCTAATTAAAGCATTTCGAACGTTAATTATAGCTCGATAATCCAAATTCTCAAATAACGAGTTTTTCTCTAAAAACCCGAAATTTAACCAATTTATAACTTTTTCGCAAATTGATTTTCTTCGTCCAATAACGTCCAATACGTTCAATATATACCTAATCACGGCTAACCTATTAATTACGAAGCCTAAATCGCATTTTTAACGAAAACCCTAATCGAAACCCTAACCCTAAATCGAACCGAAACTTGAATTAAACACTCGAAAACTAAAGCTATATACCGAGGGTAGCGAGAGAGGAAGAAACCGTGAAGGACGGAGGAGAAACGGAGGTCGGACGGAGGTCGGAATGGTGGAGCTCGCCGGCGGCCGAGAGAAGAAATCTTCTCTGTTCGTGAGTTCCAGAGAGAAAAGAGAGAAAAGAGAGAAGTGAGGGAAAAGGAGGGAATTTTGTGTTACTTATAAAATTGATTTTACAATTTACCGTTTTGCCCTTCTTTGATTTTTATATTGATTTCGTTCTTCGGTTCGTTAATCGTCTAGCCATTCGACTACTCCATACGTCCTTACTTTACCAATAAGTCCATCTAATTATTTGGGATTTAACAAAACTGTCCATTCGCAATTTGGACCTCGTTTGCTATTTTTACGAGAATGTCTTTTACTTTATGATAATAGTAATTACTCGGAATATAGCGTCACTATTCTGAAAATTCCCAGAATTTCCTTAAAATTCTAATTAATCGCTAGGATCGTAATGACGCTTTCTTTTCGTAAATCGGACCTGATTTGACATAATTACAAAAATGCCAATAACAATATAATAATGATATAATAAAAGGTCCGTACAAACCGGATATTACAGAGTTGCAACAAATAGATGTGAAAACGACATTTCTTAATGGAGAATTAGAGGAAGAGGTATACATGCAACAACCTGAAGGTTTTTCCTCTAGTAGTGGTGAGCATTTGGTATGCAAGCTTAAGAAATCCATATATGGATTGAAGCAAGCTTCTCGTCAATGGTATTTGAAATTTCATGATGTTATCTATTCGTTTGGTTTTGTAGAGAACGTTATGGATCATTGTATATACCAACAGATCAGTGAGAGTAAGCTTTGTTTCCTTGTTCTTTATGTGGATGATATTTTACTTGCAGCTAACGACAAGGGTTTGTTATATGAGGTGAAACAATTTCTCTCTAAGAATTTTGATATGAAGGATATGGGTGATGCGTCTTATGTCATTGGCATTAAGATACATAAAAACAAAGATAGAGGTGTTTTGGGTCTGTCTCCAGAAACCTATATCAATAAGGTTTTAGAGAGATTTTGGATGAAAGATTGTTCACCAAGTGTTGCTCCCGTTGTTAAGGGTGATAAATTTGGTTTGGACCAATGCCCAAGGAATGATCTTGAAAAGAAACAAATGAAAAACATTCTATATGCTTCTACTGTTGGATGCCTGATGTATGTTCAGGTCTGCACAAGACCTGACATTGCATTTGTTGTTGGGGTATTGGGAAGATATCAGAGTAATCTAGGTTTGGACCACTAGAAGGCTGCAAAGAAAGTGATGAGATACCTTCAAGGAACGAAGGATTACATGCTTATATTCAGACGGACTGATACTCTAGAGGTGGTGGGCTACTCCGATGCAGACTTTGCCAGATGTGTTGATTCACGTAAATCGACATCTGGTTATGCTTTCATGCTCACTGATGGAGCTGTATCGTGGAGTAGTGCAAAGCAGACATTGACTGCTACTTCAACCATGGAGGCCGAGTTTGTATCGTGTTTTGAGGCTACTTAGCATGGTGTATGGATGAAGAGTTTTATTGTTGGGCTTAGGATTGTAGATTCCATCTCTAGGCCATTGAGGTTATTTTGTGACAACTCAGCTGCAATCTTTATGGCTAAGAATAATAAGTGCGGTAGTCGAAGTAAACACATCGACATTAAATACTTAGCCATTAGAGAACGTGTTAAGGAAAAGAAAGTGGTCATTGAGCACATTAGCACTGAGTTGATGATTACAGATCCTTTGACTAAAGGCATGCCACCAAAAAAAATGAAAACTTCATGTAGAACGAATGAGACTTAGTTCTGTTTTGTGATTTTATTTCGTTGTAAGAACGAATGATTTAGTAAAACTTTATTAGTGATGTTTTCTGTCACACCCGACAACTTCAGCCATGTGACTCCCTAACTGTATTAACGGTCATGAATATTCAATCTTCATGGTTTAGAGTTTTATACCTAAAATAATTAATTTCATGTGGATTTAAACTAGGTTGGGTGGCAAAGTTGTAATAATGGAGGGTGATGACCAATATATAAAGAAAATGGAAATGTTTTAAACCTCACTTGAACCACTGTAGCCGACACCTTCCTTTTCGGCGATTTCTTCTCTCCCAAGCTATTGCTCTCTGCTTTCAGCATACTCTCTTCGACGATCGGTTTCCCTGCCACTACTCGACTACTCTATGCCCAAGGTATGCAATAGACAACGTAGCTATCTGTTAGTTTGCTAGCCCTGTTTTCTACTCGGCATTGGAGTTTTGGATTTTCCAATGGCCGACTAATAATAAGAACATTTGAAATCTGAGAGTGGGAATACTTTTATCAAATCGATTCTGGACATTTAGAACAACCACCACTGAGTAATCGATAATCGAATCTGTCTGTTCTGGGATTTGGATTTCAAACTGCACAGGGTATTAGACTAAGGATTTGGGAATGACTTTAGCTATTAAATCTTAGGATAACTTGAGATTAGAACTATTAGGATTTTGTTTTAACTACCGCAATGTAAATGTTTTAGGTGAAGAAGTTTGAAGAGAAAGGAGCTCAAGTGCTAAGGAGACCAGGTAAGTGAATGTATTAAGATTTCCAGCTAATAGAGCCCTACATCATGGGAGTACTAGGTTGTTTTAGATGTCTAATGTTTACTTTATGATGATGAGTTTGTCTGCACTTGAAGGATTGATGAATGTTGTGAGTTATACTATTTGATGACCTGCTAGTGAATGTGAAGTTGCCTGCTCTGGTATGATCCTTGTCATAGTCTGATGGGTTAAAAGTTCTCATGTTCATGCATCATGAATGTTTCTCAAGCATAAGAAAATGTTTTTATGCATGTTTTCCATGAACAAGATATGTATGTATATATGTATATATATAAGATTTATGCAACGTGGACTAAGTGAGGGTTGGGGGCGGTTCGGCATATGTCATAGTCTAAAGAGGAACATATGAATACGACCCGCAGTAGGGAACAAGATCAAACTCACTGTCGATCCCCCTTTACCGGCACAAATCCTCTCTTAATCCACACAACATAAATGAAGAATATGATCAAAGACTATGAATGATGAATATGATCAATGACTATGCACGATGAATATGATCCATGACTATGAACGATGAATATGATCCATGACTATGAATGATGAATATGATCCATGACTATGAATGATGATTACGAGCAAAGACATGAACAAGAAAAGACTTATGAGCATGTGATTTTTCCCAAATTATACATTCATTGTAACACCCGGGATTTTTTTTAAAGGAAAATTTGGAGAGAAAATTAAAAAAATAATAAAAGAAGTTGTTTTAATTAATGTAAAAGAAAAGTGAATGAATTCTTAATTTATGTTCGGGTATTCCCAGTAGAGATCTTAAGCCAAGTACGGGGTGAGGGTCAATTTACAAAAATTTATAATTTAATAACGAGATTGAATGGAATTCGAAATGGCCGAAAATACGTGTGGGCGATTTAGTAATTTGTTTTAGATAAATAAATAAAATAACAAAAAGATTAAATAAAATATTTTTATTTCGAAGAAAAACAGAATGGCTTCATTCTGTTTCTCTTCGACCCGAGCTCCGACGCGAGAGAGAGCCGAGCGATGTCTCTTCTCCGGCGACCCCGCGGCTTCGGCCACTCCTCAGGCGAGCGGCCTCCGGCGAGCTGAAGCCAGAGCGTGGTTCGGTTTATCCGCGCCAGACCCGACCGAAAAATAGGTAGCTTCTCCTCCCTGTTCCTCTCTGTTATTCGGCCGTGGGGGTAGTCGGCGGGTTGGGTCGATTTCTTGGTTGTTTTGTGACGGAATTGTGGGGAATTTAGTGGTGTGTGAGGGGCGATCCATGGAGGGCTGGAATACCCCTGTTTTCTGAGTGAAAACCGTGAGGTGTGTGCTGTGAATTTGGGGGTTCTTGATTTGGAAACTTTATATTTTGTTAAAGTATGCAAAATAGGTTAGAATTTGATAGATTAGTGAGGAATTGAGGGAGTTTTGATAGAAAATCGGAAAGGGGGAAAATTCCGGGTTAAGGTAGAATCGGGTTTTGCCCTTTTTGACCTAGCTAGGGTTATTTGTTTTGAAATTCCTTTTGGCAGGTTAAAATAGGTTATTAGAGGAGTACGTGGCCGCTGGAATCGTTCGATTCCGATAACCGACGCAAAAGTTATGCACGTTTGAGGTTTCGGGTCGGTTTTTACCGAACCCAAATTAGTGGCCCATTTAGTTAGATTTTAATTGGATTAAGTTAGAAATAGGAGTTTGAGAATAGATTGGGGAATGTAAGCTTGATTTAATGAAGTTTGAAGTTGGACGTTGTTATTTTTACATAAATTCAGGTTTTAGAGCTTGAGAGTAAGAAATTGGATTAAGTGTTGTTAGTTTGGTTAGTTGATTTCCTTAGAATCCTTTAGTGTGTTACTAAGTTGAGTTTTCGTTATTTTAGGAAAATGGACGTGTGATTTGGTTGGACGAAGTGAACGAGAACGTATCGGGCAACCAGGTAAGTAGAGGACGTTTGTTTTGCTTTCGGGCCTACACCACGGAACGGTAGGATTTATTTGTTTGTTGTTTGGTTGTCTTCTTTGTCGGTCAAGCATTGTTGTGGTTGTGTTGGTTGTTTCATTTGGTGTTGTGTTGGTCGTCATGTTCGGTATGGCATATTTGAAGCATGCATCATTGTATATCACGCTAGGTACAAGCATTGGCATAGTTGGCATTGTGAGTATGAATGTAATAAGATAAGAAAATTTTAATGCATCTCGAATAGGTGCCTTGTCGGGCTGAGGTTGCTGGCAGTAGCACCCCGAGGGGTACTCTATGAGAGAGGGCCTGCTAAAACATGTATTGCATTTCGAATAGTGTGCCTTGTCGGGCTGAGGTTGCTGGTAGTAGCACCCCGAGGGGTACTCTATGAGAGATGGTTGGCTAAAACATTTAATCCTGAATAGTGTGCCTTGTCGGGCTGAGGTTGCTGGCAGTAGCACCCCGAGGGGTCCACTATGAAGGATGGTGGTTCGAGTGTGGCCATCCTAGACGGTTATGGGATGTGTGCCAACTCGTTCCACACGGCTTAAGAAAGATTAAAGCAAGAGTAAAGCAACGAACAACAAATAAGCACAACTGAGTGATAGAAACTGCATATGTTAGGTTGATTGCACTGTGTGTTGTCGTGTTATGTTGAGTCAGTTTGTTGAGTTGCATTGGGTGGTGTTGTATCTTTGTGTTGAGTTGTCGTGTCGAGGGGTGTTGTGTTGTTGTGTTAGAGTAGGGTAGTGTATGCATTTTTCTTGTTATTATTTGTTACTCCCTACTTGCTAAGCGTAAGCTTACGTGTGGGTGTGTGTGTTCTGTGGTGTAGGTAACGACGCGGGTACAGGTGAGCTATGTGAGTCAGCTAGGACTTGGGAGTAGTCGGAGATGCACGGGGCGTGCCGGTGCGGGCAGTTGTCGGGGCGTCTCGACTATGGTCTTCGGAAAGACGTGGGTGGAACAGTATTTTGGGGTCGTGTATAATTTACAATTATTTTGGTGGTTTGTAGAGTTGTCTATTTGGTTTTAGAGTTATTGCATAGCTATTTGTATTTGGTGTGTATAATCATAGTTAAGGGTGATGTGTCGCCCTGTACTGTGGACTTTCTTCACTTAGGAATGTTTGTATTTTAGTTTCCCTCTTTAGTTTCCCTCTTTACTGCTATTTGGAGATTTCTCATTTCGTATGTTGGATAGTTGAGTATAGGTATTCTAGATTTGGTTGAGATTGGGCTGTGTGCAGGTACTTAGCATTTTGGAGGCGCTATTTTCAGGCGTTACTTTGCCAAAATTTTCGGGAAGTACGCCGTGGTGCTTCAAGGTTAGGATTTAGGGAAATTAGGAAGTCTAGACAGCTATGTCAATGTTATTTTAAATTAAGCTTTAACGTGGGATTAGTGAGCAAAGTAGCGCTCCGAGCCAGGGTGGGTTTGGTGGCGTTACATTCATGCATCCATGTTAGTGTTGCATTCCTTACTAAGCATTAGGCTTATAGTTAAATCTTATGATGTAGGTGAAGAGTTAGAAGGTGAGGATTTCCAGTCCAGAGATGATGTTTGAAGCTGGTTGCCAGAGGATGCTCAGTGTGACAGTGAAGGCTGGATAGGCGATTAAGTTCCCTGGTTATGCTCATAGTAAGTCAGAAAAGTTTACGAAGAACAGATGACTAAAATAGAACAGATGACTAAATAGAACAGAATTTCTTATAACAATGAGATTCGGATTTAAAGTGCTTGTCTTTAGAGTCTGAATACGATTTTAAGGATTATTGAATGGTTTGTTTTGCTTGAGTCTTCCGCTATGCGTATTTTAGATGAGTTTATGATTTTTACTCTTTGAGGTTTATGGTTACTAAGTTAAGATTTGGGTGAGTTGTGGTAATTTCCATCGGATGATGAGAGTGTTATCTTGTCGTCTAGCGATCGGCAGAAGTAGTGTCTAAGCCATCGAATGATGAAAGTGCTATTTTGTCGTCAAGCGATCGGCAGATGTAGAGTGTTTAAGTCACCGGATGATGAGGATGTAATTTGTCGTCTAGCGTTCGGTGGATGAAGTGTATTCCTTCACCGGATGATGTATATGGTATTCTGTCATCTAGCATTCAGTGGATGAAGTGTATTCCTTCACCGGATGATGTATATGGTATTTTGTCGTCTAGCGTTCGGTGGATGGAGTGTATTCCTTCACCGGATGATGTATATGGTATTTTGTCGTCTAGCGTTCGGTGGATGGAGTGTATTCCTTCACCGGATGATGAGGATGTAATTTTGTCGTCTAGCATTCGGTGGATGAAGTGTAATTCTTCACCGGATGATGTAAATGTTAATTTGTCGTCTAGTGACCGGATGATGTGAGTATTCTCTTATTGTTTAATGTTCAGGTAATGTTTTAAGTCGGTCACGTGAAGCACACATGACCACCGGTCGATGTAAGTTATTTCTTTGTTGTCAGACCTAGTTTAAGAGATGCTCAAAAAATATATTACCGAAAATAGGTTGAGTGTGAGTAATAAGAATTAAATGATTAAGAAAGATATGGATTATGTGACGATCTTTCTGGGGTTGTTACAATTATGGTATCAAAGCAAAAATCGGGTTCTAAAACCGATTTTGCAGACTGCCTTCTAGCACTGACTGTCACGTGAGCACACTCCAACAACTGTAAGTATTTATGATTTCAGTAAATGTCACTAACTTAAGATGCATTTATAATTAATTATCTAGGAATCCCAAAATGGTTAGAGGTCAGCAGAGAGAGACCAATGAGGATAGCAATGCCATTGCTCAGTTGATAGAGTTGGTCATGCGCCAATCTCGCCAGATCGAACAACTGATGACTGCTAGAGAGGAACAAGGCAACTCCAGTACTAATGCAACTCATGATCATGGGGGTGAGCGTTTCCACCGGCTTCGACCCCCGGTGTTTAATGGACATGTTTCAGATCCTATTTATGCTGAGGAGTGGGTTCGAAAGATAGAAGACATGTTTAAGTACGCAAAGGTTGATGAAGGAGATAAGGTCACATATGCTGTCTTTCATTTGGATTTAAGTGCAAGGCATTGGTGGGACTCGATCCAGAACACCGCTAATGCCGGAGCTATGATCTGGGAAATGTTTAAGACTGCCTTCTTTGACAAGTACTTCAATAGGACTATTCGGACCAACAAGAAGAAGGAGTTCATGAATCTACAACAAACTGGCTCTGTGACGGATTACATATGCAAATTTGATGCTTTATCACGATTTGCTCCCCGAATGATTGAGGATGATGAGGACAGGATTTACCAATTTGTTCAAGGACTGAAGCCGAGTTTGTACATGAAAGTAAAGACTGCTGGGACACACAATGTACCTTATGGTGAAGTGACGGCTAAGGCCTTGGAGCTGGAAGAGGCGGAAATGACAGCATATGCACAGCGTGAGCAGCCAAGAAAATTCACGAAGGAAGCTCAGCCGCCACCACGTCAGAACAAAGGATGGCAGCCGCAACAAAACAAGAGACCACAACAACAACAACAAGGTATAAAGAGACCCTTCAACCAGAATGATGACCAAGGAAAAGGGAAGAGGCCTCTGGCACCCTTATGCCCCACCTGTCAGAAGAACCACCCCGGCGAATGCAAGTTGCGTTCTGGCCGCTGTTTCAGATGTGATAAGGTTGGACATATAGTCAGAGACTGCCCCATGCCGCCAGATCCGAACCGTGCAAGAGTAGCACCTAGAGTCTATGCAATGATGGAGGATGAGGAAGCCGTGCAACATACAGTCATAACAAGTACCATTATGATCTGTGGTTTTGTTGCTTACACACTTATAGATACAGGAGCCACACACTCGTTTATATCAACTTTGATTGTATGCCAACACAACTTAGAACTTTTACCAGCCGAAAGGCCATATAATGTTATGTTACCATCAGGGAAGTCCCTACATTCAGAACAGATTGTTAAAGGTGATGTTGTGTCCTTAGAAAGTAAGAAACTATATGTAGAACTGATTGTAATTGACATGAAAGGGTATGAGGTGATATTAGGAATGGATTGGTTATTTAGGCATTATGCCACAATAAGCTGTAGATCTGGGATGGTTGATTTTCGACCCCCAAATGGTGATCATTATTCCTTCCAAGCTATTCCTAAGATAAGCAAAATACCGATTATATCCTCACTAGAAATTTACCGGTTACTGAAAAATGGTTGTGAGAGTTACTTAGCTAGCATAATGGATGTTCGGGTGAAGAATAAGATAGAGTTACAAGATATCTCCATAGTCCGAGAGTTCCCTAAGGCATTCTTGGATGATTTGCCAGGATTACCACCTGATAGAGAAATAGAGTTTGTAATAGATACGTACACTGAGACCTTACCCGTATCTAAGAATCCTTATCGGATGGCACCTGTTGAGCTAAAGGAGTTAAAAGCCAAACTACAGGAATTAGTAGACAAAGGATTTATACGCCCTAGCAGTTCCCCTTGGGGTGCACCTGTCTTACTTGTCAAGAAGAAAGATGGTTCCCTTAGAATGTGCATAGATTATACGGAGCTAAATAAGTTGACAATCAAGAATAAGTACCCCTTACCTCGGATTGATGATTTGTTTGACCAATTGCAAGGAGCAAAGGTGTTTTCAAAAATAGATTTACGTTCGGGTTATTACCAACTGAAAGTTAAGGAATGAGATATACCAAAGACAGCCTTCAGAACCCGTTATGGACACTACGAATTCTTGGTCATGTCATTTGGACTGACCAATGCACCTGCAACCTTTATGGACTTAATGAATCGAGTGTTTCGTGAGTATTTGGACAAATTTGTAATTGTGTTCATAGATGATATCCTGATATACTCACGGACTTAAGCTGACCATGCAGAGCATTTTAGAGTAGTTTTGACGACATTAAAGGAGCACCAGCTCTATGCCAAATTGTCCAAGTGTGAATTTTGGTTGGACAAGGTTAATTTTCTTGGTCATGTAGTTTCTGCTAATGGCATATCAGTGGACCCGACCAAAATTCAAGCAGTAAAGGATTGGCCACAACCAAAGAATGCCAGTGAAGTCCGCAGTTTCCTTGG
The DNA here is from genome assembly GCA_022432975.1 of Begonia masoniana. Classification (NCBI taxonomy): domain Eukaryota; kingdom Viridiplantae; phylum Streptophyta; class Magnoliopsida; order Cucurbitales; family Begoniaceae; genus Begonia; species Begonia masoniana. The sequence goes on from CM039511.1 coordinate 27,374,957, forward strand.
ATTGGCAGGCTATTACAGAAAGTTCATCAAATGATTTTCTATGATAGCTAAAGCCCTGACGAATTTGACAAAGAAGGACAATAAGTGACCGAAGCTTGTGAGGATAGCTTCCAGACATTGAAGGTGAAGTTAACAACAGCCCCGGTATTGACCCTTCCAACCGAAGAAGGAAAGTTTAGCGTATTTTGTGATGCATCAAAAGTTGGTTTGGGCTGTGTTTTGATGCAAGAAGGCAAAGTTGTAGCGTATGCCTCTAGGCAGTTAAAGAGTTATGAACAGAACTATCCCACCCATGATTTAGAATTAGCCGCTGTTGTTTTTGCTTTGAAGATATGGAGACACTATTTATATGGACAGCAGTGTGAGGTGTTTTCTGACCATAAAAGTCTGAAGTACCTCTTTACACAAAAGGAATTGAACATGAGGCAGAGGCGTTGGTTGGAATTTGTTAAGGATTACGACTTTGAGATCAAGTATCACCTGGGCAAGGCTAACTCTGTAGCTGACGCATTGAGCAGAATGTCAACAACAATGCAACCCGTTGTATCAACTATGTCTATACCTTTGAGGACAGAGATTCAGAAATTGGAGTTGGAGATAGTTCCAGAGTTGTCAGCTTTGCTCGCAAATTTGACCATTCAACCAACGGTTCTGGAAAAGATCAAAGAAGCACAACAGAAGGACTCAGAGGAGAATAACAGTATGATGAACAAGGTGAAGGACACCACCTCCGAGTTTAGTCTTTCCAAGGATGGGATTCTGAGGTTTAGAACTAGATGGTATGTCCCTAATGATGAAGGATTACGTAAGCTAATTTTGGCTGAGGCACATTCGTCTCCCTTTTCTGTGCATCTTGGCAGCACCAAGATGTATCGAGACCTGAAGTTACTCTATTGGTGGCCAAACTTAAAGAGAGATGTTGCTAGGTATGTAGAGTCATGTTTGGTGTGCCAACAAGTTAAAGCCGAGCACCAACATCCAGGAGGTACCCTTCAGCCTTTACCTATTCCCGAGTGGAAGTGGGAACACATAGCTATGGATTTCGTTGTAGGATTACCTAAGACAACTAAGGGACATGATAGTATTTGGGTTGTGATTGATAGATTGACGAAATCAGCCCATTTCTTACCAGTAAGGACAACTTACTCGATGGACCAGCTTACTGATCTTTATGTACGAGAAGTTATTAGGTTGCATGGAATCCCTGCATCTATTGTCTCAGATCGCGATCCCAGATTCACCTCGAGATTTTGGCAAAGTTTGCAAGGCACAATAGGTACAAAAATGTCTTTCAGCACTGCTTTCCACCCGCAGACAGATGGTCAATCAGAAAGGACTATCCAAATACTTGAGGATATGTTGAGGGCTTGTGTGCTAGAGTTCCAGACATCTTGGAGCCGATACCTACCCTTGGTTGAGTTCTCTTACAATAACAGTTATCATTCCACTACCGGAATGGCACCTTATGAGGCGTTGTATGGTAGGAAATGTAGATCACCTCTGTATTGGGATGAAGTTGGGGAAGCAAAACTCCTAGGTCCCGAGATGTTGCAGCAGATGTCAGACAAGATTGCCACTATTAAAAGGAAAATGAATACTGCACAAAGCCGACAGAAAAGTTATGCAGACCAAAGGAGGAGAGATCTTGAATTTGCTGTTGGTGATGAAGTTTTCCTGAAGGTTTCACCATTTAAAGGAGTACTAAGATTTGGCAGGAGGGGAAAGCTAAATCCACGATTTATTGGACCATTCCCTGTTTTGGCTAGAATCGGTAGTACAGCTTACAGACTGCAGTTGCCTCCATCATTGGATAAAGTTCATAATGTTTTCCATGTGTCAATGTTAAGAAAATGTATACGGGACCCTACACAAGTTGTTAAACCAGTGGATTTTGAGATTGAGCCGACACTAACGTATGAAGAGAAGCCAGTGCAGATATTGGAATCTGCAGTTAAGACTCTGAGGAATAAAGAGATTCCGTTTGTCAAAGTTTTGTGGAAGAATCATGGCATTGAGGAGGCCACTTGGGAGCGACGACAGGACATGTTAGACGAGTATCCAGAGTTATTTGTTTGATCAATTTACGGGGACAAAAATTTTGTTTAAGGAGCGGTGGATGTAACACCCGACAACTTCAGCCAGGTGACTCCCTAACTGTATTAACGGTCATGAATATTCAATCTTCACGGTTTAGAGTTTTATACCTAAAATAATTAATTTCATGTAGATTTAAACTAGGTTGGGTGGCAAAGTTGTAATAATGGATGGTGATGACCAATATATAAAGAAAAATGAAATGTTTTAAACCTCACTTGAACCACGGTAGCCGACACCTTCCTTTTCGGCGATTTCTTCTCTCCCAAGCTCTTGCTCTCTGCTTTCAGCATACTCTCTTCAACGATCGGTTTTCCTACCACTACTCGACTACTCTGTGCCCGAGGTATGCAATAGACAACGTAGCTATCTATTAGTTTGCTAGCCCTGTTTTCTACTCGGCATTGGAGTTTTGGATTTTCCAATGGCCGACTAATAATAAGAACATTTGAAATCTAAGAGTGTGAATGCTTTTATCAAATCGATTCTGGACATTTAGAACAACCACCCCTGAGTAATCGATAATCGAATCTGTCTGTTCTGGGATTTGGATTTCAAACTGCACAGGGTATTAGACTAAGGATTCGGGAATGACTTTAGCTATTAAATCTTAGGATAACTTGAGATTAGAACTATTAGGATTTTGTTTTAACTACCGCAATGTAAATGTTTTAGGTGAAGAAGTTTGAAGAGAAAGGAGCTCAAGTGCTAAGGAGACCAAGTAAGTGAATGTATTAAGATTTCTAACTAATAGAGCCCTACATCGTGGGAGTACTAGGTTGTTTTAGATGTCTAATGTTTACCTTATGATGATGAGTTTGTCTGCACTTGAAGGATTGATGAATGTTGTGAGTTATACTATTTGATGACCTGCTATTGAATGTGAAGTTGTCTGCTCTGGTATGATCTTTGTCATAGTCTGATGGGTTAAAAGTTCTCATGTTCATGCATCATGAATGTTTCTCAAGCATAAGAAAATGTTTTAATGCATGTTTTCCATGAACAAGATATGTATGTATGTATTATATAGACTATGAATGATGAATATGATCCATGACTATGAATGATGAATATGATCCATGACTATGAATGATGAATATGATCCATGACTATGAATGATGAATATGATCCATGACTATGAATGATGAATATGATCCATGACTATGAATGATGAATATGATCCATGACTATGAATGATGAATATGATCCATGACTATGAATGATGAATATGATCCATGACTATGAATGATGAATATGATCCATGACTATGAATGATGAATATGATCCATGACTATGAATGATGAATATGATCCATGACTATGAATGATGAATATGATCCATGACTATGAATGATGAATATGATCCATGACTATGAATGATGAATATGATCCATGACTATGAATGATGAATATGATCCATGACTATGAATGATGAATATGATCCATGACTATGAATGATGAATATGATCCATGACTATGAATGATGAATATGATCCATGACTATGAATGATGAATATGATCCATGACTATGATGATCCATGACTATGAACGATGAATATGATCCATGATTATGAATGATGAATATGATCCATGACTATGAATGATGATTACGAGCAAAGACATGAACAAGAAAAGTGTAATATCCGGCTTATACGGATTTCAGATATAATATATTTTATTGTTATTCTATTATATAATGACACTTTTGGTAAATATGTCAAATCAGGTCCGTTTCACGAAAAGAAAGCGTCATTATGATCCTAACGATTAATAGGAATTTTAAGGAAATTATGAGAATTTTTGGAGTTTAGACGCTATATTCCGAGTAAATACATTTCTCGTAATGTAGAGGACGTTTTCGTAAAAATAGTAAACGAGGTCCAAATTGCGAACGAACAGTTTTAATAGAGCCCTGGTAATGAATGGAAATTATTGGCAAAATATGGAGTTTTCGAGAATCCGAATCGTTAGCCGATTAACGAAACGAAGAACGAAACAAGAGCTAAGGGCAAAATGGTAATTTGCAAACCAAATTTTATAAAATAACAAATCACCTCTCTTTTCCCTCACTTCTCTTTTCTTCTCTGCTTCTCACGATTTCCAGAGACCAAACTCTCTCTCGGCCTCCTCCCTGTCGTCGACGGTATTTGACGATTTCGACCTCCGTTCTCTTCCGTTTCTCCTCCGTTCTTCGTGATTTCTCCTCCAATCGCTATCCTAGGTACGGTATTAGGGATGTTACATTTATGGTATCAGAGCCCCCGGGTTTTAAATTCAATTCTGTAGACTGCTCGACTGCACAGCCACTACGCGGACATCCTTCATCAACTGTAAGTCTGTTTATACCTTTGTTTGATTTTGTTTCTTAGGAATTACTTGTTTTAAATTTTATAGGAGTTTTATAAATATGGTTCGAGGAAGGGATCCTAGATATGACGCAATGGATCGACTTCCGGAGTTGTTAGACCGCCAGTCTCAGCATATGGACCGGCAAGCGCAGCAAATTATAGATTTAGTGAATCGAGAGAACCAGCGAGAGAATCAGAGAGCTCAGGAGCTGGTAGTCCCTAGTAATCAGGGTATGCAGAGGTTTCAAAGCCTACGGCCTCCAGTATTCGAAGGCAAGTCATCGGATCCGACACGTGCCGAGGAATGGATTCGGGTTATGGAGGATATGTTGGCTTATGCCGAGGTGGGAAACGGGAGCAAGGTGGCTTATGCTACCTTTCATTTGGCATTGGATGCTCGCTTCTGGTGGGATTCAATCAAGGCAACTACAGATGTATCGGTTATGACTTGGGATTGGTTCAAATTTTTATTCTTCGATAAGTATTTCAGCCGTACAGTGAGAGTGGCCAAGAGGAATGAGTTCACGCAGCTGAAGCAGACTGGTTCAGTTGCAGATTATATTCGGAGGTTTGAGGCATTATCCAGATTTGCGCCTCGCCTGGTCAGCGATAATGAAGAGAAGGTACACCAGTTCATGGAGGGACTGAACCCAGAGATTCGGATGCATGTGATAGTGTATTGGATTATTGACGTGCCCTATTCAGAGGTTACAGCCAAGGCTCTGGACTTTGAGGCTGCCAGAGCTACTTGTATTAGACCGAGGGAGCCAGCGAAGGGCTTCTTCCGAGAGATCCGTCCCCAGTCTCAGAACAGAGGATGGCAGCCTAGGGCACAGCCGCCTCAGCAGCAGCCGAGGGGTGTGAAGAGACCTCTTGAGGGAGGTAACTATAGAGGCAAGGGAAAGCAAGTACAGGGGGCTCCTCAGATGCCATGGTGCCCCAGGTGCCAGAAGGAGCATAGTGGCGAGTGCCGAGTTGGCACGAACAAATGTTATAGATGTGGAGATATCGGCCACTTTGTCAGGGATTGTCCGCAGCAGGGCCGTGATCAGTCAGGCGGAGATCAGAGGAGAGTTACGCCAAGGATCTTCGCACTTATTGAGCCAGGCGACGTTGATGACGAGGCTCAGCCTGCCGTGATTGCAGGTACTATATTGGTTACTGGTGTTCCTGTATTTTCTTTACTAGACACGGGGGCTACACATTCTTTTGTTTCCACCACTTGTGTGTCGAGATTGAGGCTTGCGCCTGAGTTAGCAGAATGCGAGTATAGTGTGATGCTACCGTCAGGAGAGCGTATGCAGTCAGGTCGTATTGTCCAGGGCAATATTATCTCAGTTGGGGATCGCACCCTCTATGCTCGCCTTATTGTTATGGGCATCGAGCACTATGATCTTATCTTAGGGATGGACTGGCTTGCGCAGCACTACGCCACCATCGACTGTCGATCCGGGATTGTGACCTTCCGACCCCCGGGTAAAGCTGAGTTTTCTTATCAGGCGATGAGCAGATTGAGTAGCTCGCCTATCTCTTATTCCATGATGGTCAACGAGCATTTTAAAGGTGCGTGCTCTATTTATTTGGCCTCTGTATTTGATTGTCAGTTGCTCAGCGGATTGAAGCCGAGCGACATTCCTATAGTCAGAGAGTTTTCTGGCATCTTTCTTGATGATCTTCCCGGATTACCACCAGACCGGGAGATTGAGTTCACTATTGACGTCTATCCTAACTCCGCGCCGAGGTTTAAGAACCCGTATCGATTGGCACCAGCTGAGTTGCGAGAGTTGAGGACTCAGCTTGACGAGTTGTTAGAGAAGGGTTTCATTCGGCCCAGCGTTTCACCCTGGGGTGCGCCCGTTCTGTTTGTCAAAAAGAAAGACGGGACCCTCAGGATGTGCATTGATTACAGGGAGCTGAATAAGCTCACAGTGAAGAATAAGTATCCACTGCCCCGGATTGACGACTTATTTGATCAGCTACAGGGTGCCCGAGTATTTTCTAGGATTGATCTCCGCTCGGGTTACAATCAGCTGAAGGTCCGTATGGATGATATACCAAAGATGGCATTCCGAACGAGGTATGGACATTATGAGTTCCTTGTCATGTCTTTTGGACTTACTAATGCCCCTGCAGCGTTTATGGACTTGATGAACCGTGTCTTTAAGGAGTATCTGGACAAGTTCGTGGTGGTTTTCATCGATGACATATTGATTTACTCTAAGACGAATGAAGAACACGAGGAGCATCTGAGGATTGTTCTGAGGACCCTATGTCAGCACCAGCTGTATCCAAAGTTTTCGAAGTGCGAGTTCTGGCTTGACAGAGTGAGCTTCCTTGGCCATATTATATCACAGGACGGAGTTTCTGTGGATCCGAGCAAGATTCAGGTGGTCAGAGATTGGCCACAGCCGAAGAACGTATGTGAGGTGCGTGGATTTCTCGGGTTGGCCGGTTATTATCGGAAGTTTATAGAGGGATTCTCGAGGATCGCACTTCCCCTTACACGATTGACTCGAAAGAGCGAGAAGTTTGTATGGTCGGCTGCTTGTGATGATAGTTTTATGGAGTTAAAGCAGAGATTGACCACCGCTCCAGTACTGGCATTACCTGATGAAGGTGTCAGATACAGTGTTTATTGTGATGCATCGGGAGTGGGACTCGGTTGTGTATTGATGCAAGAGGGGAGAGTCATTTCTTATGCTTCTCGGCAGTTGAAGCCGTACGAGCAGAACTACCCCACACATGACCTCGAGTTAGCAGCTGTGGTCTTCGCACTGAAGATATGGAGGCATTATTTATATGGGCAGCAGTGCGAGATATTTTCCGATCACAAGAGCTTGAAGTACTTATTTACGCAGAAAGAGCTGAATATGCGACAGAGGCGATGGCTTGAGTTCGTCAATGATTACGATTTTGATATCAAGTACCACCAAGGAAAGGCGAACAAGGTAGCTGATGCATTGAGTAGAATGCCTTCTGCGAGTCAGCCATCATTAGCAGCGATGTCAGATACGCTGAGGTCTGAGATTGAGAGATTCGACGTGGAGATAGTGGCAGAGTTGTCCTATATGCTTGCCAACATTTCTCTCAGGCCAACTATTCTTGATCGTATACGCGAGGCTCAGCAGAGTGATACGGAGTGTATGGAGCTTCGATCGAGCATGACATTGGGAGACTCGTCAGATTTCCATTTATCAGAGGATGGTATTCTGAAGTTCAGGCATAGGTGGTACGTGCCTAGTGACGAGGATCTAAAGAAGGAGATATTGGCCGAGGCACATTCTTCGGCATATTCTGTGCACCCGGGGAGTACCAAGATGTACCGGGATTTGAAACAGCACTTCTGGTGGCCGAACATGAAGAGGGAGGTTGCCAAGTACGTTGAGACCTGCCTAGTATGTCAGCAGGTAAAGGCTGAGCACCAGAGACCCGCTGGAACACTATTACCACTGCCGATTCCGGAGTGGAAGTGGGAGCAGATCTCCATGGATTTCATTGTGGGGCTCCCGAGGACTACGAGAGGCCATGACGGCATTTGGGTTATTGTGGACCGATTGACAAAGTCGGCTCACTTTTTGCCTGTGAAGATGGCGTCTTCTATGGATCAGCTCGCAGAGCTCTATGTACAGGAGATTGTGAAGTTGCACGGAGTGCCGGTTTCTATTGTCTCGGATCGAGATCCGAGGTTTACATCGAAGTTCTGGAAGAGTCTGCACAAAGCTATGGGGACTCAGCTTAATTTCAGCACAGCGTTTCATCCTCAGACTGATGGTCAGACAGAGAGGACGAATCAGATTCTGGAGGATATGCTCAGAGCATGTGTGCTGGAGTTTCAGGGATCGTGGAGCAGGTATTTGCCACTGATCGAGTTCTCTTATAATAACAGCTTCCAGGCTACTATCGGTATGGCTCCGTATGAAGCCTTATATGGTCGAAAGTGTAGATCTCCGCTGTATTGGGACGAGGTTGGCGAGGCCAGCATCGTTGGACCTGAGATTCTGCAGCAGACGGCAGAGAAGATTGCCATTATCCGACAGCGCATCGAGGTAGCTCAGAGCCGGCAGAAGAGCTATGATGACACTAGACGGAGAGAGCTAGAGTTTGAGGAAGGCGACGAAGTTTATCTTAAAGTTTCTCCGTTCAAAGGCGTTGCGAGATTTTGAAGGAAGGGTAAGTTAAACCCTCGTTATGTGGGGCCCTTTCCTATTCTGAAGAGGATCGGGAGGTTGGCGTACAGATTGCAGCTTCCGGCTTCTATGGAGGGTATCCACGATGTATTTCATGTGTCTATGCTTTGGAAGTGCTTGCGCGATCCGTCGCATATTGTGGAGGCTACAGAGATCGAGGTACAGCCTACCTTGAGCTATGAGGTGAGGCCGGTACGTATTTTGGAGCATTCCATCAAGGTTCTACGCAACAAAGAAATTCCGCTAGTCAAAGTTCTATGGCGGAATCACGAGGTGGAAGAGGCGACGTGGGAACGACAGCAGGATATGATGACTAAGTATCGTGATTTGTTTGTATAATTTAATTTTGTGGACAAAATTCTGAATAAGGAGGGTAGAATGTAATATCCGGCTTGTACGGATTTCAGATATAATATATTTTATTGTTATTCTATTATATAATGACACTTTTGGTAAATATGTCAAATCAGGTCCGTTTCACGAAAAGAAAGCGTCATTATGATCCTAACGATTAATAGGAATTTTAAGGAAATTATGAGAATTTTCGAAGTTTAGACGCTATATTCCGAGTAAATACATTTCTCGTAATGTAGAGGACATTTTCGTAAAAATAGTAAACGAGGTCCAAATTGCGAACGAACAGTTTTAATAGAGCCCTGGTAATGAATGGAAATTATTGGCAAAATATGGAGTTTTCGAGAATCCGAATCATTAGCCAATTAATGAAACGAAGAAAGAAACAAGAGCTAAGGGCAAAATGGTAATTTGCAAACCAAATTTTATAAAATAACAAATCACCTCTCTTTTCCCTCACTTCTCTTTTCTTCTCTGCTTCTCACGATTTCCAGAGACCAAATTCTCTCTCGGCCTCCTCCCTGTCGTCGACGGTATTTGACGATTTCGACCTCCGTTCTCTTCCGTTTCTCCTCCGTTCTTCGTGATTTCTCCTCCAATCGCTATCCTAGGTACGGTATTAGGGATGTTACATTTAGACTTATGAGCATGTGGTTTTTCCCAAATGATACATTCATGCATCCATGTTAGTGTTGCATTCCTTACTAAGCATTAGGCTTATAGTTAAATCTTATGATATGTAGGTGAATAGTTAGAAGGTGAGGATTTCCATTCCAGAGATGATGTTTAAAGCTGGTTGCCGGAGGATGCTCAGTGTGACAGTGAAGGCAGGATAGGCGATTAAGTTCCCTGGTTATGTTCATAGTAAGTCAGAAAAGTTTACGATGAACAGATGACTAAATAGAACAGAATTTCTTATAACAATGAGATTCGGATTTAAATGGCTTTTCTTTATAGTCTGAATACGATTTTAAGGATTATTGAATGGTTTGTTTTGCTTGAGTCTTCCGCTATGCGTATTTTAGATGAGTTTATGATTTTTACTCTTTGAGGTTTATGGTTACTAAGTTAAGATTCGGGTGAGTTGTGGTAATTTCCATCGGATGATGAGAGTGTTATCTTGTCGTCTAGCGATCGGCAGAAGTAGTGTCTAAGCCATCGGATGATGAAAGTACTATTTTATCGTCTAGCAATCGGCAGATGTAGAGTGTTTAAGTCACCGGATAATGAGGATGTAATTTCGCGTCTAGCGTTCGGTGGATGAAGTGTATTCCTTCACCGGATGATGTATATGGTATTTTGTCGTCTAGCGTTCGGTGGATGAAGTGTATTCCTTCACCGGATGATGTATATGGTATTTTGTCGTCTAGCGTTCGGTGGATGAAGTGTATTCCTTCACCGGATGATGTATATGGTATTTTGTCGTCTAGCGTTCGGTGGATGAAGTGTATTCCTTCACCGGATGATGTATATGGTATTTTGTCGTCTAGCGTTCGGTGGATGAAGTGTATTCCTTCACCGGATGATGTATATGGTATTTTGTCGTCTAGCGTTCGGTGGATGAAGTGTATTCCTTCACCGGATGATGTATATGGTATTTTGTCGTCTAGCGTTCGGTGGATGAAGTGTATTCCTTCACCGGATGATGTATATGGTATTTTGTCGTCTAGCGTTCGGTGGATGAAGTGTATTCCTTCACCGGATGATGTATATGGTATTTTGTCGTCTAGCGTTCGGTGGATGAAGTGTATTCCTTCACCGGATGATGTATATGGTATTTTGTCGTCTAGCGTTCGGTGGATGAAGTGTATTCCTTCACCGGATGATGTATATGGTATTTTGTCGTCTAGCGTTCGGTGGATGAAGTGTATTCCTTCACCGGATGATGTATATGGTATTTTGTCGTCTAGCGTTCGGTGGATGAAGTGTATTCCTTCACCGGATGATGTATATGGTATTTTGTCGTCTAGCGTTCGGTGGATGAAGTGTATTCTTCACCGGATGATGTATATGGTATTTTGTCGTCTAGCGTTCGGTGGATGAAGTGTATTCCTTCACCGGATGATGTATATGGTATTTTGTCGTCTAGCGTTCGGTGGATGAAGTGTATTCCTTCACCGGATGATGTATATGGTATTTTGTCGTCTAGCGTTCGGTGGATGAAGTGTATTCCTTCACCGGATGATGTATATGGTATTTTGTCGTCTAGCGTTCGGTGGATGAAGTGTATTCCTTCACCGGATGATGTATATGGTATTTTGTCGTCTAGCGTTCGGTGGATGAAGTGTATTCCTTCACCGGATGATGTATATGGTATTTTGTCGTCTAGCGTTCGGTGGATGAAGTGTATTCCTTCACCGGATGATGTATATGGTATTTTGTCGTCTAGCGTTCGGTGGATGAAGTGTATTCTTCACCGGATGATGTATATGGTATTTTGTCGTCTAGCGTTCGGTGGATGAAGTGTATTCCTTCACCGGATGATGTATATGGTATTTTGTCATCTAGCGTTCGGTGGATGAAGTGTATTCCTTCACCGGATGATGTATATGGTATTTTGTCGTCTAGCGTTCGGTGGATGGAGTGTATTCCTTCACCGGATGATGTATATGGTATTTTGTCGTCTAGCGTTCGGTGGATGAAGTGTATTCTTCACCGGATGATGTATATGGTATTTTGTCGTCTAGCGTTCGGTGGATGAAGTGTATTCCTTCACCGGTGTATTCCTTCACCGGATGATGTATATGGTATTCTCGTCGTCTAGCATTCAGTGGATGAAGTGTATTCCTTCACCATATGATGTAATGGTATTTGTCATCTAGCGTTCGGTGGATGAATGGTATTCCTTCACCGATGATTATATGGTATTTTGTCGTCTAGCGTTCGTGGATGTGAGTGTATTCCTTCACCGATGATGTAGATGGTATTGTTGTCGTCTAGCGTTCGGTGGATGGAGTGTAGTCCTTCACCGGAGGATGATGATGTGAGATTTTGTCGTCTAGCATTCGGTGGATGAAGTGTAATTCTTCACCGGATGATGTAAATGTTAATTTTTCGTCTAGTGACCGGATGATGTGAGTATTCTCTTATTGTTTAATGTTCAGGTAATATTTTAAGTCGGTCACGTGAAGCACACATGACCACCGGTCGATGTAAGTTATTTCTTTGTTGTCAGACCCTATTTAAGAGATGTTCAAAAAATATATTACCGAAAATAGGTTGAGTGTGAGTAATAAGAATTAAATGATTAAGAAAGATATGGATTATGTGACGATCCTTCTGGGGTTGTTACATTTTCTCATATTGTTTTTCTTATTATGCGCATATTGTTTATTTGAGAAATATCATTAAAGTTTGGACCTAGAATAAACATATGGTTTATTCATTAAGTTTTATGGGTTATTGTTGAGACATGTGATGTATTGTGATACATGAAAGATAATATTCATTTTATTAGAGGACTTATCGCTACGTTTCATGTGTCATATTTCTCATTGTGATACATTTTTGGATTTATTAACCAAGTGGGAGAATGTTGGAAGTAATTATCTTCCTATTTGGTTTAATAAATACATTTAAATATAGAAAATGACATGTGTATAACTACCCACTTTACACATCCTTTTCTCTCTGATGGTTAGAGAAAATAAAGGGAACGTATAAACGGTTTTGGGTCCCTAAGCTACAATCTCGATCAATTCTGTGAGACACCATCTGCAGAGAGGTTTTTAGGCTTAGAAGAACCAAAACCAAAAGCTTGAAACGGGAATGGCTGGAGGTATGTTCGATTACTCAATTCCGCACTAGATCTAATTCTTTCACGTTGAGAATGGTTAGATCGTTAAGTTGTATATGATTAATTTTACATTAATAGGATAGGAACTTAGTTCATTTCAACTCAAGCCAATAAATCAACTTAAACACTAATGGTTGTAGATAGTTTAAAGAGTTAAGGGTGTCAGATTTATACCTCTATGACCACTACAAATAGCCTGGATCGGCTCTTCCACTTCAGAGAGTTTAACACCAAAAATTTGAGGTATCTCTCTTCCCAGATTATATAAACAACACTAATAATCACCTTCCAACAGAGAATAATTTGAGTAACATTATAGTGCTTGATAGGTAGAAATTGGAAGAGAGGGAAGAAAAACCAACTTACTTAAAAATGAGGTATTTTTCCCCTGGCCAAGTTGAAGATGAAAGTCTTCAAATTGTCTCTGCAATTCCACCAAGAGAAGTCTTCCAGGGAGCTGAAGAAAATAATGGTCTCTGCGATGAAACTTGAAAAGGGAGATTTAAGGAGAGAGAGGGCGACAAGTAGGAAGATGGCATTTAAGGAGGGAGGAAAAATTTTCTTCGTTGTTGATTACTCCTTTGTCGTGATGCTTCCCATTGTAGATGGTGGGTCTCACATGAGTGACTCGGGGCAAAGAGTTGGAGAAAAAGAATTCGGAGCTAGAAGAGAGGCTCTCCACTGTAAAGAATGAGAATCAGATGCTTAGACAAATCCACTTTTAGTTCTTCCTCCATATGCATCGATGAGAGAGAGAGAGAAGGAGACCTAAGTTTGTGAGAGTGGCGTGGACGGTTAAGCCATTTTCTAAGTGCTTAATGACATGCGAAGCACCAATAAAGCCAGAAGCACAAATAACACAAACTATTATGCTCTCCATCCTCTTCCCAATTCCCACTTTTAGTTCTTCCTCCGTCATGAATGACACGTGTTGATTTTTAATGTCCATTTAACAGAAATGGTTGATTTGTTAACAATAGATAATTTGATACGAATTGACTAAAAAAATTATTTAGTGTTTGAGTTGAAAAATACCTCATAATTCAGTGTTTTATTTTATCTTTTACCCTTTATTTTATGATCTTCCAATGAGTTTTAATTATTGGTACGTCATCCTCTTCGGGTATTCTATCTTCAATAAGAAGATTACTCGTCATTGGACATTCAGAATTACCTGTGTCTTGTTCCTCTAACATCAATACAAACAATTTGGTTTTATTTCCACGAAGACTTTTTAATTGATAATCAAACAAAGTTAATTTCAGTCTAATTTGAATAACGATATTTTCGTGAATTTGGATTCAAAATAAAGTAAGAGCAATTGATTAAATAACAAAAAATTAAATGAGTTTAAAAATATAATGAGAAAGTTCTAGGGTTTTCGATTTCACCTAAATTAATCTTATTTAGTATTCCTAATCCAAATCATTAATTTCTATTTCTATGTGTTGATGGAAATTTCACAAAAATATTTATCAATCTCTCTCGGACAATGACAAACTTATCCAACTAACGGGTTATCACCTCTCGATCTCAAACCCTAAAAATTAATTGAATACATTAAGAATGAGAAATTATACTACTACATGAACGCCTTAGCTATCTCTAGCCTAAGATCATTTTCCTGGTAAACAATTCAGTGCTCGATTATTTATCATCTCTCAGTCTCAAAATAATCCTACAAACATGCTATTGTTGATCAGGTAATCACAAGCTTTAAGAACAACATAATTTACTCAACACAATATTGAAACGGAAAATCAATAACTTTAATTAAAGGAAAAACTAAATATTTATAATTTGGCTACATCGTAGCCCTAGAAAAGAAAATTAGTTCATGCTAGAATAAAGAGAAACAGTAAAAATAATAAAGATGTTCATAGCTCAGAAGAGAAAGAGAAAGAAAAACTAGGGTTGTTGATCCGAAATCTCCTTTCTCCCTTGCTCTCGCTTCGTTCCGATTTTCGTCTCGCTAGGGCCTGAATTCTCTTCTTGTCTGAATCGGCCCCCTTTCTCCTTTAACCTAATTCTTAATTAATCCGAAGCCTCTAATCATCGTCGATGGCTGAGATTAAAACAGGCTTTAATGGTCCAGCTTCAACGGTCCACATTTAAACACTTTTTAGCCATTAAAACAGCCGATCGATCGCGAGATGTGTTGCTGATCAATCGGCAACAAGTTTTTACTTTTCGTAAATCAACGCATCAGCAGATCGATCGCGAGATGTGGCCGATCGATCGGCAACTTCCCTGTTTTCTCTTAAAATTGTTCAATTAGCCGATCGATCGGCTAGAATCCTACGATCGATAGGCTAATCTTCTGTTTTTCATCAAATTCAGCTTAAGCCGATCGATCACGAGATGTGGCCGATCGATCGGCTGCCCTTCTGCCAGAATGATTCTTCTCTTCATTGGCCGATCGATCGGTGAATTTTGGCCAATCGATCAGCAACTCTTCTTCTTTTCTTCTAGTTTGCTTTCAAAACCTGTATTTCTCCAATTTTTCTACACACTTGCACCAAATATATCAGAATCTTTCATACACTTGAGTAAAACTCATCAATTCAAGTATTAAAGAGTATAATAAAGTGTGTAAAATACACACTTATCACACCCCCAAACTTGCATGAAAGCTTGTGTAACACCCGGTTCCATTGAACCGATTTTACCTTGTCAACTAATAATGTACACTTTATGGATAAAATTGGGATAATTATTGATTAGGTTAATGAGTGAATAAGTAAGGGCATAATGGTATTTTGAGATTTATAGTGGATAACGTATTTAAGGAAGGGTTTAATGAGGTTTAGCCGCCACTGTTTTCTCATTTTACTTTTTCGGCATTCAGCAGCTAAGCAGAGTTTCTCCCGGCGATTTTTCCTTCCATTCTCTCCAAGCTAGGTTTGAGCAAAACCCGAAGTAGGTTGCAACCAAGCTTTTCCAGGAAACCAGATAAGTAGAGTATGTGTGTGCCTTCGGGTCTACATCACAAAACAGTAGGTTTATGCTTGTTTGAATGTTTTTCTGTATGTCATGCATCATGCTTTTGGAAAGTACACGAAAATGAATTTACATGTAATGACACGGTAAGGTATGAATAGAATGTAACAGAATAGCCGTTAAGGGAACTAATCCGCCCTTTAATTTATGAAGAGGATGTATGACTTTTGGAAAATTGATCCGCTCCCAATGGAATTTAGGATCAGATCAGCTGTTAAGGGAACTAATCCGCCCCTTAATTTATGAAAAGGATGTATGACTTTGAGAAAATTTGATCCGCTCCCAATTGAATTTAGGATCGGATCAGCTGTAAAGGGAACTAATCTGCCCCTTAATTTATGAAGAGGATGTATGACTTTGGGAAAAATGATCCAACTCCCAATGGAACCGAGGGATTAGATCAGAGAAAGAACGTGAATGCAACTGAGATGTGAAAGTAGAAACTGCATAATTAGGATTTATGTTTCTGCATATCATTTCATTATTGCTTTACTTAGTTAGCGTTAGGCTAATAGATGAGTTTTGTGATGTAGGTGAAGAAGCTTCAGAAGGTGTGTTCTTTGAGCATGTTGAGGACTAGGCTTGTTGGGGGAGAACTTCAATGCCACGGTTTGGTGATTCTGATGAGGCGGTTTAACTAATGTCAGTAGGTGTGAATGTTAGTTGACAATGGTTCAGTTTAATCTTACTGAGAATGTTGGTTGTAGTAGTAGTTTAATGTTTCTTTTATATATATGGTCTGGTGTTTTTCTGATGTGAAAACACGATTTTGTTTTAGTCGTAATCTACTATTCTAGATTTTTTGAAATTGTGGATTAAGTGGTTTTTGAAGGATTTCAGTAAAATGCACTAGTTCTTTTAGTGGCTGGAGCTATTCTTTATTTAGAGTGAAAATGATTTGTATGATGCTCTGTTGCCTATTGGTGGAAATTGGGTATTTCTGTCTATCGGTGGATGTAATCCATCGGTAGATGTTGAAGTTTAGTCTATCGGTGGATAATGAGTTATAAATTTTGAGTTAATGAGTCACGTGGGTTAGTTTAGTAAAGTCACGTGGTTAGCAGAAGAAGGTGTTATTTTGTAACACCTCACAATTTCGGCTAGGTGATTTTCTTAACCATTTTAATTGTCACCCTTTTATTGACCTTTATGATTTTAAATTTAATGCCAAGATATATTTATTACAAGTTGAGTGAAACTAGGTTGGGTGGCAAGTTTGTAATTAAGGTGGATTTTAATTGGTATAAATAGGTTATGGAAATTCTTAAACCTCATTAAAACCTCGCTATAGCCGACATTTCCTCTCTTGGCGATTCTCTTCCTTCCAGAGCTCCCTCTCTGCCAGCTATTCCTTCGCTGGGACCAGTTCTTCAGCCTCCACTTCGACAATCCGCGCTCTAGGTAAGACTTAGACAATGTAGCTACTGGGTAGTTACTTAGAGCTCTGTCTTAAGCTAGAATTTGAGGTTTCGGATTCTTCACTAACATGGTAATGGTAGTGACAATCATGATCTTTGTTTAGTAATGGAATTTCCGATTCGATTCTGGACATTAAGCTAACAGACCGTGTTTAGTTGTTAGACTTAATCTGATTATTTAGGTTCTATAAGTTTAATCTGTACACACTAGGCGCTTGACTAAGAAGATTTAGAAATATTTATGTTAGATACTAGGATGACTTTTAGTTAGGATTTTGATATAACACTGTAATATGAAATGTTTCTAGGTGAAGAAGTTTGAAGAGAAGTGCTCAAGTTGCTAAGGAAATCAGGTAAGTGAGTGAGTAAGACTTCCTGCCATTGGGGCCCTACATCACAAGGGTACTAAGTAGAAGTTGTTTATGATGTTAAAAGTACCTGTGCTAACTCCTGGTTGTCTTCGGTACTCGAGTTGATGTTATGATCCTTTGATGAATGAATGGCTTGTTCAGTAGTCTGATGAACTAAGATTTACTCATGCTCATGCATCATGAATATATTTCAAGCATATGAAAATGTTTTAAGTGCATGATTTCTTCCATGAACAAGATATGAACATGAAACTTATGCAACAAGGATTAAGAGAGGGTTGGGGTTGGTTTGGCGTATGTCACTGTCCAAAAGAAGAACCATGAATACGACCCGCAAGGGACTATGTACACTCTCACTGTCAACCCCCTTTTCGGCACAAATCCTCCCTTAATCCATATGATGAAAACGATGAACATGAACAAGAACAAGAACACGAAAAGATCATGAACATGTGTTTCCTTTAATTTGTGCATTCATGCATACATGTTAGCATTGCACTCCTTACTAAGCATTAGGCTTATAGTTTAAATCTTATGATGTAGGTGAAGAAATACCAGGTGAGGCTTTCAAGTGTAATGAGGATGTTCAAGGCTGGTTGCTGGAAGGAGTTCAGGTTGTCAGTGAGTGGGTGGAAGGCGATTTCAATTCCTGGTTACTACTTTTATCATATTAGTAAGGTTATGAATACTGAGGTCTATGTAGGATGCTTTCTTAAAACAATGGATACTTGAACTTGACTGACTATCTTCTGAGTTGGAGAATGATCGTGAAATGTTAGAATGATCTGTTTTGTTAGAGTCTCTCGCTACACGTATTCTAGATGAGACTATGGTCCAACTGTGTGTTAGATTATTCAGTCATGTTGAAGTTTGTGAGAGTCTGAAAGTTTCCTTTCCATCGGATGATGTTTTCTATCGGATGATGTCTCCCATCGGATGATGTCTTCTATCGGATGATGTCTTCCTCTATTCGGATATGTCTCCCATCGGATGATGTCTTCTATCGGATGATGTCTTCCATCAGATGATGTCTTATATCGGATGATGTCTTCCATCGGATGATGTCTTCTATCGGATGATGTCTTCTATCGAAAGGAGTATAATGAGTCACGTGATGTGCTTGTGTCAATCGGTAGATGTAGTTTTTCTATTATCGGCAGAAGTCGATATTAAGTCTTGTCGTTTTGTGATCGGATGAAGTTTAATGAATCACGTGGGATGCATATGTCAATCGGTAGATGTAGGTTTTTCCATTATCGGCAGGAGTATGTATTAAATCTTGTCGTTTTGTGATTGGATGAAGTTTAATGAATCACGTGGGATGCATGTGTCAATCCGTAGATGTAGTTTTTCCATTATCGGTAGAAGTCGATATTAAGTCTTGTCGTTTTGTGATCGGATGAAGTTTAATGAATCACGTGGGATGCATGTGTCAATCGGTAGGAGCGTGCACCATGCTTTGTCGTTTTGCGATCGGTAGATGTCCTTGAGTTTCCAATTCCCTTCGGCCAAATGTCTTAACGTTTTGTCTAATTATAAACGTTGTCTACTTATTGAGTTTTCCACTGTAAAGTCGAGGATTAAAGATAGAATTATCATCACTGAGAGAAAATTTAAAATTTTCCGTAATTCCTCTTAGTTCAGTTCAATGTTTTGGGTAGCAAAATCGGGTCTGGAAGACTCGGGGCGTTACAATTATGGTATCAAAGCAAAACCGGGTTCTAAAATCGATTCTGTAGACTGCCTTCCAGCACTGACTGCCACCTGAGTACACTTTAACAACTGTAAGTATTTACGACTTTAGTAATGTCATTAAGTTAAGATGTGTTTATGACTATTTGTTTAGGAATCCCGAAATGTTAAGAGGTCAACAGAGAGAAGACAATGTGGATAGCAACACTATCGCCCAACTAACAGAGCTAGTTATCCTCCAATCCCGCCAGATTGATTTGCTTGTGACCACTAGAGATGAACAAGGAAACTCTAGTACAAATGCAGCCCAAGACCATGGTGGAGAGCGTTTTCACCGACTCCGACCCCCGACATTTAATGGTCGAGTTTCAGATCCTGTATATGCTGAGGAATGGATTCGGAAAGTGGAGGACATATTTAAGTGTAATATCCGGCTCGTACGGATTTTTAAGAATATTATTATTATATTATTGGATGACATTTTTGTAAATATGTCAAATCAGGTCTGCTTTACGAAAAAGAAGCGTCATTATGATCCTAACGACTAATAAGAATTTTAAGGAATTCACGGGAATTTTCGGAGATCAAACACTATATTCTGAGTAAATACACCTCTCGTAATGTAGAAGACGTTTTCGTAAAAATAGCAAACGAGGTCCAAATTGCGAACGGACAGTTTTAATAAAGCCCTGGTGATGAACGAGAGCTATTGACAAAATATGGAGTTTTCGAGAATTCGAATCGTTGGACGATTAACGAGTCGAATGACGAAACGAATATGAAAATCAAAGAAGGGCAAAACGGTAATTTGCAAAGTAAAATTTTAATTTAAAACCTAATCTTCTCTTCTCCCTTCGCCATTTCACACCAGAGAGCATTTTCATTTTTCTTCCTTCGCGACTTCTCCTCTGCCACGCGACGTTTCTCACGATCCGACCTCCGGTTCTCTTCCGTTTTTCCTCCGTCCTTCACGTTTCTTCCTCCAATCGACGTTCTCGGTATGTCTCTACAGTTTTCGAACGTTAAATCTTTAGTTCCGTAGCGTTTTAGGTAATTAGGGTTTCGATTTATTTTCGTTAAAAACGCGAATTAGGGTTCGTAATTAATAGGTTAGCCGTGATTAAGTGTATATTAAACGTATAGGACGTTATTGGACGAAGTTGGATCAATTCGTGAAAAAGTTTAAAATCCGAGAATTTTAAGATTTTCAGAAAAGTTCGTAATTTGAGAATTTAGGTGCCGAACGTAAATTTCTCGAATAAATAGCTCGATGAAATGGATTAGAATTTTAGAAAGCCCTTTAGTTAAGGTTTTGACAATTTGGAAGTTTATTAACTTAAACTTGTTTTAACGTCAATCCTTGTAAATTTCTTAGGTGAAACAGCGCTCGTGGACGGAGCTTGAGCTGCTTTGGACACGAGGTAAGTTCTCGTGATTCTTCTCTGTCCGATTGGCCTACACCGTACGTCGAATGTCGTCTCGAGGAGTTTTGGAGATGCCTTTAGTTAGTTTTGCTCGGTTTGGGTAGCTAGGTCTTAGGAGTTTATAGTTTATGCTTTTACAGTCTTGATGGTCCATGTTATTGCTTGTTTACTTTATGATAGAGAACTGTCCACGCATCACTTCTTTTAAAGAAAAGCATGAAAATGAATTTCCGCACAGAGATTTAAAGAGAACGTAAAGCATAGCATTGGCCTTCGGGCATACAGGCCTTCGGGCATACAGTTTACAGGTCACGCGAGGTGAGGCTCAGGCACGGCTGTACGTGTTGTAAGCGTGTACCCCCCTCTTCTAACTGGAAAGAGTAGTCCTCCCGCTGGATGAGCTCTTTCCGGTTAGAAGGTATAGGATCTCGGTGACACCTATAGTGCATTGCATAGTAAGATAAAAGAAATAAAGCATGGTTTAATGAATTCATAGTACCGCATGCATCGCATTTACGTAGAGCTTACTGGGATTTCATCTCATAGTGTGTTATGTACGGTGTAGGTGACATAGACTTTGAGGTACCAGGTGAGGACGATGTCCCTCCACCTGAGGCATAGTCGAGTTGACGGAGGATGGCTGCGGTGGTGTGCTGGCGCAGTCGCGGCTTACCTGACCCGTGGGGAAGTATGTACAGAGTTTTGAGGGTTTTGGGATATTTTGGGATGTATTGGTTAACTTGTATAGAAATTATAGGATGCTTGGTTCTGATAGACGTTAGGTTTACTTACTGAAGTTTTTAAGGTTTTTATAAACTGATTGGTAAAACGTTTGGTTTAAAGCTTTATTTAACGTTATAGAAATGTTTTGATTGGTTAGGGATAGGCTCGGTTTTTAGAGCTATCCATGCAGTTGGATTTCGCAAAGTCCGCTGCAAGTTGGTTGAGTGTAGGATATATTTTGGGTCGAGTTCATTGTGGTTATTGATAAAAATTTGGTACCTCTCTGGAATCGATTCCAGAGAGTTGTGATGAATTGTGTTGCTCTCTGGATTCCAGAGAGCATAAGTATAGAAAGCATGGAGAGAAAGAAGCAGAAGCGAAGGTCAGCGATCGGGCGTGAAGGCCGCGATAGCTGACAGCGATCGGGCGCTGCGCGCGCGATCGCTGCCGATCGCTGCGCGCGCGATCGCTGCCAGCGATCGGGCGCCGCGCGCGCGATCGCTGCCAGCGATCAGGCGCCGCGCGCGCCAGCGCGATCGCTGCTCTCTTTCTAGGGCAGAATGTCAATTCTGCCCTCCCCTTTTATTTCAATTTAATTTAGTTTCAATATAGTTTTATTTAATTGTTTTAAATGATTTTAAAGTTAGATTTTAATTCCGATTTCGATTCTGGTTTCGATTTCGGTTTAGGTTCCGCCTAGAGTTTAGTTAAAGATAAAAAAAATAGTACGGGAAATACGGGTACAGTTTTAGGGTCGTTACATTAAGTATGCAAAAGTTGATGAAGGGGATAAGGTGACATGTGCTGTTTTTCATCTTGAGCTAGATGCAAGGCATTAGTGGGACTCAATCCAAAGCACCGTCAATGCAGGAGCTATGACCTAAGGAATGTTTAAGACTTCCTTCTTTGACAAGTACTTTAGCCGAGCTGTTCGGACCAACAAGAAAATGGAATTCATGCAGTTACATCAAACCGGTTCTGTGGCCGACTACATCTGTAAGTTTGAGGCCTTGTCCAGGTTTGCACCCCGTTTGGTTGATAATGAGGAAGATAAGATCCATCAGTTTGTCCATGGATTGAAGTCGGGCCTCTTCAAAGGAGTGAAGACTACAGGGATTCATAACATATCGTATTCCGAAGTGGCTGCTAAGGCTTTGGAAGTGGAAGAGGTTGAGATAGCATTACAAGAACAACGTGAGCAGTCAAAGAAGTTTACCAAAGAGGCTCAACCACCACCACGACAGAACAAAGGTTGGCAGCCACAACAGAAAAGGGAACCACAACAACAACAAAGAGGGATGAAGAGACCTTTCAACCAGAATGATGACCTTGGAAAGGGAAAACGACCTCAAGCTCCCCTATGCCCCACCTGTCAGAAGAACCACCCTGGCGAGTGCAAGTTGCATTCTGGCCGATGCTATAGATGTGATAAGGTTGGACACGTGGTCAGAGACTGCCCCATGCCGCCGGACCCTAACCGAGCAAGAGTGGCGCCCAGAGTCTACGCTTTAATGGAAGACGAGGATGCAGTGCAACATACGGTCATAACAGATACAATTATGATCTGTGGTATTTCTGCTTATACACTTATAGATATGGGAGCCACTCACTCGTTTGTATATAAGCATAAATTAGAACTCTTGCCAGCCGAGAGGTCATTTAGTGTCATGTTACCATCAGAGAAGTCTTTACATTCCGAACGGATAATAAAAGGTGATGTTGTGTCATTAGGAAATAAGAAGTTATACGTAGAACTTATCGTAATTGACATGAAGGGATATGAAGTTATACTAGGGATGGATTGGTTATTCAGACATTATGCCACAATAAGTTGTATGTATGGATTGGTTGAGTTCCGACCCCCAACCAGTGATCGGTATTCCTTCCAAGCTATTCTAAAAATAAGTAAAATACTGGTTATATCCTCGCTAGAGACTCAATGGTTACTGAAAGGTGGTTGTGAGAGTTATCTAGCTAGTATAATTGATGTCCGAGTAAAGAGTAAGGTAGAACTTCAGGATATTCCCATAGTCTGAGAGTTCCCAGAAGCATTTTTGGACGACTTGCCTGGGCTACCACCTGATAGGGAAATCGAATTTGCAATCGATACATATCTCGAGGCTTTACCTGTGTCTAAGAACCTCTACCGCATGGCACCTGTTGAGTTGAAGGAATTGAAGGTCCAACTACGGGAATTAGTGGACAAGGGATTTATACGCCCCAGCTGTTCTCCCTGGGGTGCACCTGTCCTATTCGTTAAGAAGAAAGATGGTTCTCTTAGAATGTGCATAGATTACAAAGAGTTAAACAAGTTGACAATCAAGAATAGATATCCCTTGCCCCGTATCGACGATTTGTTTGACCACCTTCAAGGAGCCAAAGTGTTTTCAAAGATCGACTTATGTTTAGGTTACTACCAACTGAAGGTTAAGGAGGGAGATATACCAAAGACAGCCTTCGGAACCCGCTATGGACACTATGAATTTCTTGTGATGTCGTTTGAACTGACAAATGCACCTGCAGCCTTTATGGACTTGATGAATCGAGTGTTTCGTGAGTACTTGGATAAGTTTGTGATTGTGTTTATTGATGATAACTTAATATATTCACGGACTAAAGCTGACCATGAAGAACACCTAAGAGTGGTTTTGGCGACTTTAAATTAGCAGCAGCTCTATGCCAAGTTGTCCAAATGTGAGTTATGGTTAGATAAGGTCAACTTTTTAGGTTATGTCATCTCTGCAGATGGTATATCCGTAGACCCAACCAAGATTCAAGCTGTTGAGGACTGGCCACAGCTAAGGAATGCTAGCGAGGTCCATAGTTTCATTGGTCTGGCAGGTTATTATAGGAAGTTCATTAAGAAATTCTCTATGATAGCTAAGCCTTTAACTAGTTTGACAAAGAAAGACACCAAATACTCTTGGTCTGAAGCTTGTGAAGATAGCTTCCAAACACTAAAACTGAAGTTGACAACAGCCACTCTTTTGACACTCCCAACTGAAGAAGGGAAGTTCAGTGTTTATTGTGATGCATCCAAAGTCGGTCTGGGTGTGTCTTGATGCAAGAAGGCAAGGTTTTGGTGTATGCCTCCAGGTAACTGAATAATTATGAGCAGAATTACCCCACTCACGATTTGGAATTAGCCACAGTTGTTTTTGCATTAAAGATTTGGAGACACTATTTGTATGGTCAGCAGTGTGAAGTGTTTTCTGACCATAAGAGCCTGAAGTACCTTTTTACTCAAAAGGAGTTGAACATGAGACAAAGACGTTGGTTAGAGTTTGTTAAGGATTATGATTTTGAAATTAAGTACCACCCGGGTAAGGCTAACGCTGTAGCCGATGCATTAAGCAGAATGTCAAAGACAATGCAGCCTGCGGTGTCAACCATGTCATTACCCCTGAAGGTTGAGGTTCAGAAATTCGAGTTGGAGATAGTTCTGGAGTTATCAGGATTGCTTTCGTCATTATCTATTCGGCAAACTATTTTGGATAAGATTAAAAAGGCACAGCAGAAGAATTCAAAGAAGAAGAGCATCATAGTGAGTAAGTTGAAGGACGCCTTTTTAGAGTTCAGTCTCTCCAAAGATGGCATTTTGAAATTTAGGAATTGATGGTATGTTCCTAGTGATGAAGAATTACGTAAGTTGATCTTGGCCGAGGCGCACTCGTCTCCCTTTTCTATACATCCTAGTAGCACCAAGATGTATCGGTACTTGAAGTTACTCTATTGGTGGCTGAATTTGAAGAGGGATGTTGCCAAGTATGTGGAATCATGTCTGATATGCCAACAAGTTAAAGAAGAACATCAACGTCCAGGAGGTACCCTTCAACCCTTACCGATTCCCGAATGGAAGTGGGAAAACATTGCCATGGATTTTGTTGTAGAATTACCTAAGACAACTAAAGGTCATGATAGCATTTGGGTCGTAATTGACAGAATGACGAAATCAGCTCACTTTCTACCTGTAAGGACAACGTACACGATGGACCAGCTTGCTAATATGTATGTTCAGGAAATTATCAGATTGCATGGGATTCCAATATCTATTGTCTTCGATCGTGATCCCAGGTTCACCTCGAGGTTTTGGCAAAGTCTTCAAGGCACGCTTGGTACAAAGTTATCTTTCAGCACTGCTTTTCATCCTCAGACAGATGGCCAATCAGAGAGAACAATTCACACACTTGAGGATATGTTGAGGGCGTGTGTGCTGGATTTTCAGACATCTTGGAATCGATACCTGCCCTTAGTGGAATTCTCCTACAACAATAGTTACTAGTCCACTATCGGTATGACACCTTACGAGGCACTGTATGGTAGGAAATGTAGATCACCCTTATACTAGGATGAGGTTAGCGAAGCAAAACTTCTAGGCCCTAAAATTTTACAGCAGATGTCAGACAAGATTGCCATAATTAGGAAAAGGATGATGACTACACAAAGCCGACAGAAGAGTTATGCAGACCAAAGAAGGAGAGATCTTGAATTTTCTATTGGAGATGAAGTTTTCTTAAAGATTTCACCGTTTAAGGGAGTTTTAAGATTTGGCAAGAAGGGAAAACTTAGTCCACGATTCAATGGTCCCTTCCCGGTCTTGACAAGGATTGGTAAAACCACTTATAGGTTGCAATTGCCTCCATCACTAGAAAAGGTCCATAATGTCTTTCATGTATCCATGCTAAGGAAATGCATACGTGATCCGTCATAGGTTATTAAGCCAACGGAAATTGAGTTTGAGTCAACATTAACGTATGAAGAGAAACCTGTATGAATTTTGGAATCTGCAGTTAAGACTCTATAGAATAAGGAAATTTCTCTTGTAAAAGTTTTGTGGACGAATCATGGCGTTGAAGAAGCCACTTGGGAGCGACAACAGGACATGTTGGACAAATATCCAAAACTTTTTGTTTGATCAATTTTTGAGGACGAAAATTTTGTTTAAAGAGGGGTGGATGTAACACCTGAAAATTTTGGCCAGGTGATTTTCTTAACCATTTTAATTGTCACCCTTTTATTGACCTTTATGATTTTAAATTTAATACCAAGACATCTTTATTACAAGTTGAGTGAAACTAGGTTGGGTGGGAAGTTTGTAATTAAGGTGGATTTTAATTAGTATAAATAGGTTATGGAAATTCTTAAACCTCATTAAAACCTCGCTATAGCCGACATTTCCTCTCTCGGCGATTCCCTTCCTTCCATAGCTCCCTCTCTGCCAGCTATTCCTTCGCCGACGACCAGTTCTTTAGCCTCCACTTCGACAATCCATGCTCTAGGTAAGACTTAGACAATGTAGTTACTAGGTAGTTACTTAGAGCTCTGTCTTCAGCTAGAACTTGAGGTTTCAGATTCTTCACTAACAGGGTAATGGTAGTGACAATCATGATCTATGTTTAGTAATGGCATTTCCGATTCGATTCTAGACATTAAGATAACATACCGTGTTTAGTTGTTAGACTTAATCCGGTTATTTAGGTTCTGGAAGTTTAATCTGTACACACTAGGCGCTCGACTAGGAAGATTTAGAAATATTTATGTTAGATACTAGGATGACTTTTAGTTAGGATTTTGATTTAACACTGTAATGTGAAATGTTTCTAGGTGAAGAAGTTTGAAGAGAAATGCTCAAGTTGTTAAGGAAACCAGGTAAGTGAGTGAGTAAGACTTCCGGCCATTAAGGCCCTACATCACAAGGGTACTAAGTAGAAGTTGTTTATGATGTTAAAAGTACTTATGCTAACGTCTGGTTGTCTTCGGTACTCGAGTTGATGTTATGATCCTTTGATGAATGAATGGCTTGTTCAGTAGTATGATGAACTAAGATTTAATCATGCTCCTGCATCAAGAATATATCTCAAGCATATGAAAATGTTTTAAGTGCATGATTTCTCCCATGAACAAGATATGAACATGAAACTTATGCAACAAGGATTAAGAGAGGGTTGTGGGCAGTTTAGCGTATGTCACTGTCCAAAAGAAGGACCATGAATACGACCCGCAAGGGACTATGTACACTCTCGCTGTCAACCCCCTTTTCGGCACAAGTCTTCCCTTAATTCATATGATGAAAACGATGAACATGAACAAGAACAAGAACACGAAAAGATCATGAACATGTGTTTCCTTTAATTTGTGCATTCATGCATACATGTTAGCATTGCACTCCTTACTAAGCATTAGGCTTATAGTTTTAACCTTTATGATGTATGTGAAGAACTACCAGGTGAGGATTTCAAGTCTAATGAGGATGTTTAAGGTTGGTTGCTGGAAGGAGTTCAGATTGTCAGTGAGGGGCTGGAAGGCGATTTCAACTCCTGGTTACTACTTTTATCATATTAGTAAGGTTATGAATACTGAGGTCTATGTAGGATGCTTTCTTAAAACAATGGATACTGGAACTTGACTGACTAACTTCTGAGTTTGAGAATGATCGTGAAATGATAGAATGATCTGTTTTGTTATAGTCTCTCGCTACACGTATTCTAGATGAGACTATAGTCCAACTGTGTGTTAGATTATTCAGTCATGTTGAAGTTTGTGAGAGTCTGAAAGTTTCCTGTCCATCAGATGATGTCTTCTATCGGATGATGTCTCCCATCGGATGATGTCTCCCATCGGATGATGTCTTCCATCTGATGATGTCTTCTATCTGATGATGTCTTCCATCGGATGATGTCTTCTATTGGATGATGTCTTCTATCGGAAGGAGTATAATGAGTCACGTGATATGCTTGTGTCAATCGGTAGATGTAGTTTTTCCATTATCGGCAGAAGTCGATATTAAGTCTTGTCGTTTTGTGATCGAATGAAGTTTAATGAATCATGTGGGATGCATGTGTCAATCGGTAGATGTAGGTTTTTCCATTATCGGCAGGAGTATGTATTAAGTCTTGTCGTTTTGTGATCGGATGAAGTTTAATGAATCACGTGGGATGCATGTGTCAATCGGTAGATGTAGTTTTTCCATTATCAGCAGAAGTCGATATTAAGTCTTGTCGTTTTGTGATCGGATGAAGTTTAATGAATCACGTGGGATGCATGTGTCAATCGGTAGGAGCGTGCACCATGCCTTGTCGTTTTGCGATCGGAAGATGTCCTTGAGTTTCCAATTCCCTTCAGCCAAATGTCTTAACGTTTTGTCTAATTATAAACGTTGTCTACTTATTGAGTTTTCCGCTGTAAAGTCGAGGATTAAAGATAGAATTATCATCACTGAGAGAAAATTTAAAATTTTCCGTAATTCGTCTTAGTTTAGTTCAATGTTTTGGGTAGCAAAATCGGGTCTGGAAGACTCGGGGCGTTACATATTTCTACTTCTATCGCTGAGTCTAAGTGGTTCTGCTTTTTCCGTTGGTATTGTTCAGCGGAAGATGTGAGTAGAATTTTTGTCGTTTTGTCACTGGTGGATGTAAGCATAGGAGTGAGTATTAGATGTTTGTCATTTTGTGACCAGTGGATGTGAGCATAGGAGTGAGTATTAGATGTTTGTTGTTTTGTGACCAGTGGATGTGAGCATAGGAGTGAGTATTAGATGTTTGTCGTTTTGTGACCGGTGGATGCGAGTAGTCGACGTGTCATCGACGGGTGTGAGCGGTAGATGCATGAAAGTTGACGTGTCGTTCGGCTGACGCGAGCGGTGGACGTTGGGAGCAGAAGATGCCTTTTGTTTCTGCTTCTACCGCCGGTACTGTTTAGCGGTGGACATTTCTATTCTTATTTCCACTACCGAGACTAATCTGTCTCTAATAATACCGCTGGAACTATTCAGCGGTAGATGTGTTCTGTTTTTCTTTTGTCTTCTTTCAATCAACAGTCTTTAGTATTTTAATTCTTTATTAAGTGTCGTTTTATACAAATATTTTTCAGCTGTAAGTTTTTACGTTAAGCATCAAATTTTAATCTTTGAGTGAAATTTTAGGATTTTCTTAGAATGTCATAGCGTGGTTCAGTATTATGAGTAACGAACCGGGTTTATATAATTCGGGGCGTTACAGTATGGTATCAGAGACATTCAGTTAAACCTTTTAAAAGATTACTCATCACTGCCAATCGTTGCATGGTAAGTACTTCAACAACTGTAAGTGTTTATGTTAACCTTAGCTATTAGATATTTATGAGAGTAATTAACACTGTTCAGGAATATAGCAAAATGGCTAGATGACCAGGATGACCAAGGGTACCGAGATAGATGCCAAATTTGAGAAGTGAGGAGGACCCTAGTGTAATTAGACAGCTGACAGACTTGGTGTGCCAACAGATAGATTTGGTGCGTCAGCAATCCGACCAGTTAGCAGTGTTGTTGAACCGGGAGGTACAGGGAAGTGCCAACTCGGGTTCCAGCAATGAACATTCAGGAGACAAATTTCAGAGGCTACAGCCAGCCACATACGATGGAAAGTCGTCCAACCCGATTGTCGCAGAGGAATGGCTTAGGAAGATAGAGAGCATGTTCAAGTATGCCAATGTTGAGGAGGGGGCCAAGATCACCTTGGCAACATTCCACCTAGCAGGTGATGCTCAGCTTTGGTGGGAATCGATAGAGACCACTACCGATATCCTGGCAATGTCTTGGGCGCAATTCAAGGAGATCTTCTATGAAAAGTATTTCAGTAGTGCTGTCAAAACTTCGAAGAAAGTAGAGTTCTTACAATTGAAGCAAACAGGATCTGTGGCTGAGTACAGCAGACAATTCGAGTCACTATCAAGGTTTGCTGGACACCTTATGCATAGGAATGAAGATAAGGTGTTTCAATTTATGCAAGGATTGAAGCCTGAAATGTACAGAGGAGTAAAATTTTGTGGTATTAAAGGATTGCCCTTTAGTGAGGTTGTGTCCACGGCGTTGGAGGTGGAAGAAGAGGAGATGAAGTGTATTGGGCCGAAGGAAGCCCCGCAAAAGTTTATCTAGCCGCATCAGCAGAGAGGAATGAAGAGGCCAAGTGAAGGCTAGAATAACCAAGGAACAAGAAGGAAGGTGCAAGACACCAAGAAGTTCCCCCAGTGCCCGAAGTGTTTGAAAAGTCACCTGGGTGAGTGCAGGTTTGGGACGGGAAAGTGTTTCAACTGTGAGAAAGTTGGACACTCATACAAGGATTGTCCGAATCCCAGAATCACCCGATGCTTCAACTGTAACAAAGTCGGCCACCTTAACATAGACTGTCCAGCTTTGAAGAGTGGCCCTGCTAAGATAAAGCCGAGGATATTCCCCATGATGGAGTCGGGCGACGAGGAACAACCCACTGTTGTGTCAGGTACCGTTTTGATCAACTCTATATCTGCTTTTACTTTAATAGATTCAGGTGCAACACACTCATTTATAGCATCTGCGTTTGCTGTCAAGTTAGATGCACAGTTTACCCCTACTGAACATGTATTTAATGTCGCGTTACCCTCTGTTGAATGCATGCACTCTAACCAAGTGATGTTTGATAGTGTTGTGTTAGTAGGAAATAAGAATTTACCTGCTGATCTCATTATTATGAACATAATGGGATTTGATGTAATCCTAGGAATGGATTGGTTGTTCAAGTATTATGCCACAATTGATTGTAGGACTGTAGTTAGTTTTCAACCCCCTGGTGGTTTGAAGCATACCTTTCAAGCCTCGAAGAAGAGTAAGGGAATGTCTGTTATGAATTCTATCAACACTAAACCCTCTTCATGCCGAGAGTATTTATGCTTTATGGCCAGCGTTATAGACGCACAGTTTGTAGGAAAAGCATGTCCTCAAAATGTCTTTGTTGTTCAAGACTTTCCAGAAGTATTTTTAGATGACCTTCCTGGCTTGCCGCCAGATAGGAATATTTAATTTGTTGTAGATGTTTACCTAGGCGCCGAGCCTGTATCTAAGAATCCCTATAGATTAGCACCTACGGAGCTTAAGGAATTAAAGAAACAGTTGGAAGAACTAATGGAAAAAGGGTTCATACGCCCAAGCTTTTCACCGTGGGGTGCACCAGTTCTTTTTGTTAAGAAGAAGGATGGATCAATGCGTATGTGTGTTGATAATCGGGAGTTGAATAAGTTAACTATCAAGAACAAGTATCCATTGCCAAGGATTGATGATTTATTCGACCAGCTTAATGGTGTACGTGTTTTATGACCTAAGGTCCGGTTATTACCAATTGAAAGTCAAATCAAAAGATATTCCTAAGACAGCCTTTTGCACAAGATACAGACATTATGAGTTTTTGGTTATGTCTTTTGGTTTGACAAATACACCAGCAGCATTCATGGATCTTATGAATAGAGTGTTTCATGAGTATTTGGATAAGTTTGTTATAGTATTTACTGATGATATACTAATCTACTCACGTACAAAGGATGATCATGCAAAGCATTTGAGCTTGGTGTTAGGATTACTAAGGCAGCACCAACTTTATGCCAAGTTTTCTAAGTGTGAGTTTTGGTTGGACAGAGTTCACTTTTTGGGTCATGTGATCTCGGGTGATGGAATATCTGTCGATCCAGCCAAGGTTCAAGCAGTTAAGGAGTGGCCCCAACCGAAGAATGCCACCGATATTCGGAGTTTCCTTGGATTAGCAGGGTATTACAGGAAATTTATTGAAGGATTCTCGAAGATTGCAACACCCCTCACTCGGTTAACAAGGAAGAATGTGAAGTATGTGTGGACTGAAGGATGTGAGACGAGTTTTCAGACCTTGAAATAGAAGTTGACCCATGCTCCGATATTAACACTCTGTTGAAAATGGAAAGTTCAGCATTTATTGTGACGCTTCCAAAGTTGGACTCGGTTGTGTGTTGATGCAAGATGGAAAAGTAATAGCCTAAGCTTCTAGACAGTTGAAAACAGACGAGAAGAATTACCCTACACACGACTTAGAATTAGCCGCGGTCGTTTTTGCACTAAAGATTTGGAGCCATTACTTGTATGGACAGTCTTGTGAGATATTTTTGGACCATAAAAGTCTGAAGTATATTTTCACACAGAAAGAATTAAATATGAGGCAACGTAGATGGTTGGAGTTTGTCAAGGATTACGATTTTGAGATCAAATACCACCCCGGTAAGGCAAATGTAGTAGCTGATGCTTTGAGTAGAATGTCAACATCAGCCTCAGCATTGATTTTTGACATACCGTTAACCTTAGAGGCAGAGTTCCGAAGATTTAACCTGGAAGCTGTGGCCAGTGTGTCAGCTGTGCTTTCTGGCATAACCTTGAAGCCTACTATTTTGGATAGAATAAAAGAAGCTCAGATGATTGATGCTGAGTGTAATAAGTATAAGACATGTATGAATTCTACCGATAAGTCGGATTTCAACTATTCTGTTGATGGAATTCTTAAGTTTCGAAATAGATGGTTTGTTTCAACAGATAATGAACTTCGAAAAGAAATCCTTTCGGAAGCTCATTCATCTATATTTTCTGTCCATCCTAGAAGTACAAAAATGTACAGAGACCTTAAGCAACATTATTGGTGGCCAAATATGAAAAGAAGTGTGGTCGAGTACGTAGGATTGTGTTTAGTTTGCCAACAAGTTAAAGCTGAACATCAGAGGCTTGCAGGAGCATTGCAACCATTACCAGTTCCCGAATGGAAATGGGAACAAATAACGATGGATTTTGTTGTGGGATTGACTAGAACAGTAAGAGGACATGATGCAATCTGGGTGGTAGTAGATCGATTAACCAAATCTGCCCATTTCCTGCCATTAAAGATGACATACTCGATGGATCAACTTGCTGAGTTGTATGTGCATGAGATTGTTAGACTGTATGGAGTTCCAAGCATTATAGTTTCAGACCAAGATTCTAGATTTACATCTAAGTTTTGGAAGAGTCTGCACAAGGCTATGGGTACGCAACTTAATTTTAGTACAACTTTTCACCCTCAAACAGATGGACAATCAGAGAGAACTATTCAGACATTAGAAGATATGTTTCGTGCGTGCATATTAGATTTTCTGTAGCGACCCTTACCCGTATCCTAATTTTACCGTATAAAAATTTTCTTTTCTCTTTTTCTTTTATCCTAAGTAATCTTAATAACTTAAATTCTGAATTTATAATCATTTAAATCACTTAAAGAAATATATGAAAACAGTTGACAACATTTAAAACTTAAAAGCAGCAGAATGCATAAAGGTGTGAAGTCCATAATTCCTCTCGGGTTTCTTCAATGTGAACAGTGACATAAGACTGTGTTTCCTCTCGGGTTTCTTCAATGTGAACAGTGACATAAAATGTGAACAGTGACATAAGACTGTGTTTCCCTCTCGGGTTTCTTCAATGTGAACAGTGACATAAGACTGTGTTTCCTCTCGGGTTTCTTCAATGTGAACAGTGGCAGAAGACTGTGTGGACGTTGAAAAGACAGAGGCTTCGTGGACATTTTAAAAGACAAAGGCTTCGTGGACATTTAAAGACTGAAGGCATCGTGGACATTTTAAGACTGAAGGCATCGTGGACGACGAAGCCAGAAGGCATCGTGGACGTCGAAGCCCGCGTCTGTGGTCAATGGAGACCGTGGACAATAAAGACAGAAGGCTTCGTGGACGACGAAGCCAGAAGGCATCGTGGACGTCGAAGCCAGAAGGCATCGTGGACGACGAAGCTCGCGTCTGCGGTCAATGGAGACCGTAGTCAACCCACAGACTCCTTTAAACTTATTGTCCGCATACCACGTGTTACCCACGTGACTTCATTAACTCGGCAGACGACGTCTACCGTTCAACAATAACCGTGGACGATGTTTCACAGAACACTTACCAAATTCATAAAATTTCCTGAAGACAGAATGGACTACTACCGTGGACGACATCCATAAACTTATAAAATCCCGACTACTTAACAGATTTCCAGAGAGCTTAACTTCCTCTCTGGAATTTGCTTCGTCCTTAACATTTACAGAAACGCCAGAAATCCTCAAAACATTTACTCACTTCCTCAACCACCAAATGGATCAACTTGAAACATATCCTATTTCTTACACAAACACCACCCCAAAACCGACTCGAGACATAATTAAAACAAAACCCGTTTCCACAAAAACAAACCGCATGGATAGCTCTAAAACTCGAGTGTATTCCTGCCCAACCTAAAACATCTCTAAACACTTCCATATAGATTTCAATAAAAGTTTAACAAAACGTTTTATAAAAACAGGTTTACCAAAACATCGAAATATCAAAATATAAACCTATCAACTATCCAGAACCAAATACCCTAAAATGTTTCTATACAACCATTAGCCCGACAATTCCCAAAAAAATCCTCAAAACACCTAACCATGAGTCCCACGGGTCAAAATGTGCCACAACTGCGCCAGCACGCTCCCACAATCATCCTCCGTCAACTGCATCACTCCTCAGGTGGAGAGATCTCGTCCTCACCTATGTCGAAGTCACCTACACCACAGTCACACTATGAGATAAAAATCTCAGTAAGCTCTACGTAAATGCAATTCGTGTTGTGCATATGAGTTCGTAAATCATGCATCAACCTCCTAACCGGAGAGGGCACATCCAGCGGTCGGACTACCCTTTCCAGCTAGAGCTTAAACAATTAAATGCTCGAACTAACAAAATTCTTAACTAATGAATTTCTCCTAGAGCAATAACTCAACTAATCGAGGCGTTTCAACAACCAATACGCACTCGATACCACGAAATATCCGTTTACGAGTTTTCCCCAAAAACCCCTAAATTCTCAAATTTTAACATTTCTCACCAAATCAATTTGACTTTGTCCAATAACGTTCAATACGTCATTTATATCCATAAACTTGATAAGCCTATCAATCTCGAACCATAAATCGCGTTTTTTATTAAACCCTAAACGAACCCTAATCGTTTAAACTTCGTAAAAACTGAAATAAACTTTCCTAAAACCTTAGAATCATACCTAGGGTTGCGAGAGGAGGAAGAAACGTGAAGGATCGAGACGATCGGAGAGCTCGATTGTCGGAAATGGAGGAATCGCCGTTGAGAAGGGAGAATCGCCGACGAAGGAGGGGTTCACACGAAGAAGAAGAAAGTGAGGAAGAAAAGAGAAGAATTTTTTATTTAATTAAATTAACTTGGCAATTTACCATTTTGCCCTTCCTTTGTTTTTTTATTTGTTTCGTCCTTCGTTTCGTTAATTAACCAATGATTTGGCTTCTCCAAATTTTCTTAATTTACCAATGACCCCAACTCATTACCAGGGTTCTTTTAAAACTGTCCGTTTGCAATTCGGACCCCGTTTACTATTTTTACTAAAACATTCTTTATATTACGAGAAATGAAATTCTCGTATAATTAGCGTTAAACTCCTAAAATTCCCGAAATTTTCTTAAAATCCTTATTAACTATTAGGATCATAATAACGCTATCTTTTCGCAAAATGGACTTGATTTGATGAAATAACAAAATGCTATAATATTCTGAAATTACGAAATCCTGAAATTCCGGGTATTACATTCCATCCACCTTATTTAAAATTTTGTCCTCAAAATTTGACTTAGCTTGTGGTCCTTGGTATTACTGTCTCATTTCTTGTGACCTTATACTACGATTTACAATCACTCCGTTCTTTTCGAGTCTCCATACCTAGGGTTAACCCTTATGATTCTAAACTAGAATCCCTAAAACCAAATGACGCATCTTTAACCTCCTAACCTAGTCTACTGCATTTGATTTGATTAATCAAGCTCTTGGTTATGCACTACGTGCTAGTAATCCTCACGCCTCAATTTGAATAACTCCACTGCATTAATAAGTACGTAGATAACTTACACACATGTTTGTTTCCATTTAATCTTCCATAAGTTGAATGTTCCTTACCCGTTTAGCTTGGCTTTTTGTCCAGACTTCTTTGATCTAATTCATTTCCTACGCCAAGTCTCCAAACAAAATTAACTCTAAGGCTTTTCTCAAATACTCCTTTAGATAATAATCATACCAAAGCTTCACAACATCAGCTAGGTTGAATGCCTAAAACTTCTTCCAACTCATGGGCTGTAACCCAAACTTAAACATAATTCTATCGACTCTGTCCGCAGTCGGGATGCACACCAACTGAATTTCTACATTAACCTCTTAACCATATTCCTTGCTTTCAATTGGTCTAAACACATCCTCACTTATGCATCGAATCTTACCAAATTTCTCAAGCCCTTAACCAAACGATCTCTAACTGTGTACTAGACACCTAACGACCCGAGAACGCGTTGATCTATATTTAATCCCCCGAAACGTTAAGCTCTCCAACTCATTAATTGGTCTTTACTAAAGATTTTTTTTTTATTCTTAATCCACGAAATAACTTCAACTTCCCAACGTCATCTGAGTTGACTACCGTTCAAGGATTCCTAACAACACTTGAGTTGCAATCAAAACTCTCCTGTATTTTAACTTCAATTCCTCGAATTGAGTTCCATTAGTTTCTAACTTTCTTAATCCCGGGTCTATCGAATACGTACCTAATCACTTCACGCCCTCAAAGCCTTCTCAAATTACTTACTCCAACGCTAAATCTCAATTACACTACGACCTTATCCACCTATCGGGTATAACAAACTGTAACGTCCCTATGTAACCAAGATGTTATGAACATCATATTTTCTTTTTTTTTTACCTACCTCGATGAATTCTATTTTTTGTTTTTAACTAACTTACTATACACGTTACGCTCATTTATTTAGCTCAATTCCTTGTTAACTCCGAGTACAATTGAATCCTCCAGGTCTTGCCATAGATTCGCTCCAACTATCTATTCTAACCTTAAATCATCCACGTGTCAATCAGTCTTGACCTGATAAATACCAGTCTTTTGGAACTTTTTCTAACTTAATCTCACTCTAAGTTTACTTAAGTGGGCTTATTGCACATCCTTGTTCTTCCTGTTCTCTAAATTGCAATTTCACAAATCGTTTGTCATGTAACACTGGTCTCAACTTCCAGCCTTAACTCTTTAGTCCAACGATCTCCTTCACTTATCTCAAATGTCACACACGGACTTCTCTCAAGTTACCTGATGGTCTATATCCTTTCGTTTCTTCTAGTCGGGTTCTAATTATTCCTCTCGTCTCTCGTGCAATGACTCATCTAACGATCTTCTTGTTTGAAAACTTGTTGTAGATAAGTTTACGTCTTTAATCCGAATTTCTCAAGTTTTCAAACCTTACCTTTTTATTTCCTCGTGATTTAGAACATTATCTCATCGAGGTTATCCTTCCTAGCTCCTCGAAAGCTAACACTACTACTTCCATTCTGGAGGTAAACCTTATAGTTGTGGCTCTTAACTTAAATTGTATCAAATATAGATGCACAATTTAACTCTTGTATATTTTTTTTTTATAAACCGGTCAAGCAGCACCAAATGCCTGACGTGTCTATAACTCCTTGATCACGCTTAATTTCATTAGATCTCCTCCTTATAGTATGTCGGTCGAAATCTTTTCACGAATTAACAATCGTCTTCAATTGACTAGTCTTCTCAAGCGATACTTATCTCCTAGAGATTGGCTAAATCTTGTGTCTCGAGTATTATCTGTTGCATAACTTTGACCCTCTTTTATTTCAAAATTCGTTAACCTTCCAATTCCGAGTAAATACCCTTATACAATCACTCAGATCCTACACCTTCAATATTACATTGTTCCATCACTCCTTAACAAAAGAAGTCGACGCATTGCACACCCCTTCAACAATCTACTTAAACTAAACTTTTAAGTGTCCCCATTTGTCTAGATGCTCCCCACTTCTCGTGGATCTAGGTTACTTAAATTTTGATTACCTTTTCTTACTTATTTGAACGTACTAACACTACACTACCTCGACAATCTAGAACATTTTCTAGTAAATCTTACATCTAAACTTCAAATTTCTCCTCGATTGATCGTATTCTAAACCGTAAGGGTCTGTCAATTAGGATCTAGTCCTCATTTATTTAAATCTTGTATCCCATAAATTGTACCCTCCACATGGAAATTGAATTTTAGTTGCTCAATTCCCACGGTTATGCCGAGTCATGAACTTTAACGCACAACTCCATCTCTTTCGAAGTCTATGTCATCTCCTCTTTATCTATTATATTTTTTTTTTACGCTTACTTCAACCTATCACACTATTATTTTCCCAAAATTTAAACTCTATACTAAATCCCCACTCTAATATTCTTTATTCCATTAACTGCTGAAACAAAACTATACCTGAAACAACTGAGGGTTGACAGTTATCCTCCTACTTGTTTGGGGCAATTATCCTCGGTGTAACCTTTTTCTGATCCCTACCAGGTTTCGGGCACTCCTTGACGTAGTGGCCAATCACTCAACATCTATAGCACCTATCTGTGCCTAATCTGCATTCTCCATAATGCTCCTTCTGGCAATTAAGACATAGAGGTCCTCGAGAAGTTCTTCGTGCGCGCTTCAGTCGGCTTCGTTCTACTTCTTTCTTGCCCTTCCTCTTCGTACCGTGGTCATCGGGAGCAACCACCCCTTGGGTCCTAGATCTTTCTCGATTTATTAATGTCTCCAGTTGACGAGATTGGCTATCTATATGTCGGGCCTGTCGGTCAAGATGTTGGGATTGTTGTGCTATAATCTCACTCAACTGGTCTATCGTATCGTCTCGGTCATCTCGGTCATTACCTCGACGCACCATAGTTATATACTCCTATATAAAAGTTAAAACAAATATTCTAAGAAACTAGAAATCAGATAAAGCTATAGACGTACTTACAGTTGATGAAGAATGTCCGCGTAGTGGCTGTGCAGTCGAGCAGTCTACAGAACCGATTTTAAAACCTGGGGACTTTGATACCATAAACTGTAGCGACCCTTACCCGTATCCTAATTTTACCGTATAAAAATTTTCTTTTCTCTTTTTCTTTTATCCTAAGTAATCTTAATGACTTAAATTCTGAATTTATAATCATTTAAATCACTTAAAGAAATATATGAAAACAGTTGATAACATTTAAAACTTAAAAGCAGCAGAATGCATAAAGGTGTGAGTCCATACATCCTCTCGGGTTTCTTCAATGTGAACAGTGACATAAGACTATGTTTCCTCTCGGGTTTTTCAATGTGAACAGTGACATAAGACTGTGTTTCCCAATCGGATTTCTTCAATGTGAACAGTGACATAAGACTGTGTTTCCTCTCGGGTTTCTTCAATGTGAACAGTGGCAGAAGACTGTGTGGACGTTGAAAAGACAGAAGCTTCGTGGACATTTAAAGACTGAAGGCATCGTGGACATTTTAAGACTGAAGGCATCGTGGACGACGAAGCCAGAAGGCATCGTGGACGTCGAAGCCCGCGTCTGTGGTCAATGGAGACCGTGGACAATAAAGACAGAAGGCTTCGTGGACGACGAAGCCAGAAGGCATCGTGGACGTCGAAGCCAGAAGGCATCGTGGACAACGAAGCTCGCGTCTGCGGTCAATGGAGACCGTAGTCAACCCACAGACTCCTTTAAACTTATTGTCCGCAGACCACGTGTGACGACCCCAAACCCGATCAGGGCCGCCACGGACTTGCCGTGACATAATCATTTCCTAAGCTCTCGTATTTTTTGCATAAACTTTTTCATTTTTACATTAAACATAACCCAAAACCCTTAAACAAACTAACCCTAACGTAACCTTAACTTTAAACTCTCGTAACCACGTAAATTTTTCTTTTTATATCACTCATAACGTTTCGACTTCTAAACCATTAAATCGAAGTCTCGGATTGTTGAAATCCCTTAAAATCACTCATTCCTCAATCATCAAAACAGTACACTAATCTATCCTACAATTTCGGACAAATTCAAGAAATCGAACTGCGTGGATCGCTCTAAAAATCGAGCGTATCCTTACCTGTTTTAAAATAACTAAACAGTTCAAAATACCCAAACAGTTCCAGTATATTCTCCAAAATAAAGACTTCACATTCTAAACAATCTACTACCACTACATATACATCAAAACTCAACCTTTCATACGTTTTTCTATCAATTCATCCGATCCACATACTTAAGTATTTTCATACTCTTACTCAAACAAAACCGAATCAAATCCTCAAACAAACATTAATAATAAAAGTAGAATTTCTTTAAAGCATCACCAAAACGAACACGTCACCAAAACATTCAAAGCGACTCAACTCCAAGCCTACATCCTATTTACGATTCCTAAACATCAAACTTCTCCACATATTCTAAAATCCCTCACGTTTTTAACATTAAAACAAGTTTACATCAATTACCCAAAATTGCCCGGAGCACAACCGTGGTCATCGAACCTTGCCAAAACACACCCCGTCGCCACGAGCACCATCCATCGACCGCCTACTCTTTGTCATCGAGTTCACACCTGTCACCTACATCATTCAACATATACATTAAGCCTAAGGCTTACTAAGGGGATGCACTATATGAATTTAAAACATTTTACTTAACATATGCAGTTTCTACAGTTTCATCGTACATAATCATTTCGTTTCGTTTCATCGTTCATATTCATTTCGTTTCGTTTCGTCATTCATGTTCGTTTCGTTTCGTTTCATCATTCATAATCGTTTCGTTTTGTTTCATCATTCATATTCGTTTCGTTTCTATCATACATACATGTAATCCTCTACCAATGGAGGACGGATTAGTTTCTCCATCTCTAGACGTTCCACATATAAATCTTTACCTGAAGGGTGAACCACTTCCTTCAGATATCATACATTTTCTGGACGTTCCACAATCTACATCTGAAGGGTGAACCACTTCCCTCAGACACTTTACATTTTCTGGACGTTCCACAATTTACATCTGAGGGGTGAACCACTTCCCTCAGACACTTTACATTTTCGTTTTACATCGTTGTCGTTTCTACGTTTAAATCGTGAAATCATATGCTAAAACATTTTCGTACATTTTCTAAAACATGATGCATGAGGGATCTATATACGACATATCATCAAAACATATCCTCAAACAATTCACAACATACATAGACATATACTATTCTCAACAGACTTCTCAAACAACTAACATTCTAAGCTACCCGACTCATTAATCCCCACAATCAGAAAATCATAATCAAAACAGAAAAGCCTAGCGTTGACACGATGTAGGGCCTTAAAGGCTGGAAACCTAACATCCACTTACCTGGCGTCCGTAGTAAGCCGAGCACCGTCCAAAAGCCGTCTCCACCTAAAGCATTTCACAATTAAGGCATTAAAATCAATCCTAAATAAACGAACTCTAAACTTAAACTAAGTCTCTTGCCAAATCCAACTAAAACCTAATTAAATGGGTCACTAATTTGGGTTTGGTAAAAACTGACCCGAAACTCAAACGCGCGTAACTTTTGCGTCGGTGGTCGGAATCTAACGATTCCAGCGGCCACGTACTCCTCTAATAACCTATTTTAATCTGCCAAAAGGAATTGCAAAACAAACGACCGGAGCTAGGTCAATTTATCAAAAACCCGAACTGCCCCTTTTACCCAAAATTTCACTTTTTCAATTTTTCATCAAAACTCTCTCAATTCCTCACTAATCCATCCTCCTAACATCCAATTAACATAAACTAACCTAAAATCGGAGTTCCAATTCAGAAAACTCGAAATCCCAAAACCTAGTCCCACGGTTTTTCCCCAAATCCGAGCTCCTCATTGCTCGGCAATCCATGCCAGCACCGAGCTCGGCCAATTGACGCTAAAAGCAACCAAAAAGGGCCGGTGGACGGAGCTCAATCGAGCTCGCCACTGTCGGCCATGAACAGAACGAAAACAGGGAAGAACTCTACCTGTTTTCGGTCGGGTCTGGCGCGGAGAAGGCCGAACCGAGCCCTGGCTTCAGCTCGCAGGCGTTTGCTCGTCAGAACGGAGGTCGGAGCCGCGTGGTCGCAACCGGAGAAGAGCCGTGGCGCTCTTCGTCTCTCTCGGCGTCGGGAGCTCTCAGCGGGTAATGGCTTCATCGTGAAGCCATTATGCCTTTAATAAAAATTAAAATCTTTTACTTACCAAATTACTTAAATGCCCCTCTCTCAATTCTATGCTTAATTCGTTAATTAGTCTATCAACTCGGTTTCTCTGCAATTTCCTTATTTCTCCAAATATTCCAATTTAATCTTAGAGTTCTAACAAAACTCACCGTTCACAAAACGGACTTATTTTGCTATTTTTACTAATTAACATACTGAAAGGGTAAAACGGGAACTCTAGCATTTGTTCTTTTCGAT
Organism: Begonia masoniana; assembly: GCA_022432975.1. Lineage (NCBI taxonomy): Eukaryota > Viridiplantae > Streptophyta > Magnoliopsida > Cucurbitales > Begoniaceae > Begonia > Begonia masoniana. The sequence goes on from CM039511.1 coordinate 27,417,532, forward strand.
TTGGGTTTCTAAAATTTCACTTATTTCTCTAAAAATTCCCGTAAATTTCTAGGGCTCTAAAGAAACATCCCGCTCAAGAAAATACTTTAATTTGCCATTTACGAAAATTATCTAAGGAATTAGAAAATCCTAAAATCCGAAAATCCGGGCGTTACACCACGTGTTACCCACGTGACTTCATTAACTCGGCAGACGACGTCTACCGTTCAACAGTAACAGTGGACGATGTTTCACAGAACACTTACCAAATTCATAAAATTTCCTGAAGACAGAATGGACTACTACCGTGGACGACATCCATAAACTTATAAAATCCCGACTACTTAACAAATTTCCAGAGAGCTTAACTTCCTCTCTGTAATTCGCGTCTTCCTTAACATTTACAAAAACACCAGAAATCCTCAAAACATTTACTCACTTCCTCAACCACTAAATGGATCAACCTGAAACATATCCTATTTCTTCCACAAACACCACCCTAAAACTGACTCGAGACATAATTAAAACAAAACCCGTTTCCACAAAAACAAACCGCGTGGATAGCTCTAAAACTCGAGTGTATTCCTGCCCAACCTAAAACATCTCTAAACACTTCCATATAGATTTCAATAAAAGTTTAACAAAACGTTTTATAAAAACAGGTTTACCAAAACATCGAAATATCAAAATATAAACCTATCAACTATCTAGAACCAAACACCCTAAAATGTTTCTATACAACCATTAGCCCGACAATTCCCAAAAAAATCCTCAAAAAACCTAACCATGAGTCCCACGGGTCAAAATGCGCCTCGACTGCGCCATCACGCTCCCACAATCATCCTCCGTCAACTGCATCACTCCTCAGGTGGAGAGATCTCGTCCTCACCTATGTCGAAGTCACCTGCACCATACAGTCACACTATGAGATAAAAATATTAGTAAGCTCTACGTAAATACAATGCGTGTTGTGCATATGAGTTCGTAAATCATGCATCATCTTCATTATCTTTACTCTGGTTGTCACCGAGATCTCAACCCCCTAACCAGAGAGGGTACATCCTGCGGTCGGACTACCCTTTCCAGCTAGAGGAGGGGGGTACACGCTTACAACACATACAGCCGTGCCTGAGCCCCATCTCGCATGACCTATAACTGTATGAGTACATATTAGATGCGGTATTGTGACAGACCCCTTCGTGCCTACACAATAGATCAATAGCCCCTCTCCAGGCCGCATCGCCATTTTCTTTAAAACATTGTGCGGAAATTCATTTTCTATGCATAATTTAAAACTGTGATGCATGAACAATTACGTACTTAAAGTAAACAAACAACATACATACTATCAAGACAATGAAAGCTATTAAAAGCATATCTTACCTAACTACCCAACCAAAATAATTTAAATCAAAAGCGTCACCAAAATTCCTCGAGACGACCTCGACGTACGGTGTAGGCCAATCGGCCAGAGAAGATCACGAGAACTTACCTCGTGCGCGTTGAACTTCAAGCTCCGTCCACGAGCGTTGTTCACCTAAGCAATTTCACCACAATTTTCGTTAAAACGAGCTTAAACAATTAAATGCTCGAACTAGCAAAATCCTTAACTTAGGAATTTCTCCTAGAGCTATAACTCAACTAATCGAGGCGTTTCAACAACCAATACGCACTTGATACCACGAAATATCCGTTTACGAGTTTTCCCCAAAAACCCCTAAATTCTCAAATTTTAACATTTCTCACCAAATCAATTTGACTTCGTCCAATAACGTTCAATACGTCATTTATATCCATAAACTTGATGAGCCTATCAATCTCGAACCATAAATCGCATTTTTTACGAAACCCTAAACGAACCCTGATCATTTAAACTTCGTAAAAACCGAAATAAACTTTTCTAAAACCTTAGAATCGTACCTAGGGTTGCGAGAGGAGGAATAAACGTGAAGGATCGAGACGATCGGAGAGCTCGATCGTCGGAAATGGAGGAATTGCCGTTGACAAGGGAGAATCGCCGGCGAAGGAGGGGTTCACGCAAAGAAGAAGAAAGTGAGGAAGAAAAGTGAAGAATTTTTGTTTTAATTAAGTTAACTTGGCAATTTACCATTTTTCCCTTCCTTTGTTTTTCTATTTGTTTTGTCCTTCGTTTCGTTAATTAACCAACGATTTGGCTTCTCTAAATTTTCTTAATTTACCAATGACCCCAACTCATTACCAGGGTTCTTTTAAAACTGTCCGTTAGCAATTCGGACCTCGTTTACTATTTTTACTAAAACATTCTTTATATTACGAGAAATGAAATTCTCCTATAATTAGCGTTAAACTCCTAAAATTCTCGAAATTTTCTTAAAATCCTTATTAACTATTAGGATCGTAATAACGCTATCTTTTCACAAAATGGACTTGCTTTGACGAAATAACAAAATGCTATTATATTCTGAAATTACGAAATCCCGAAATTCTTGGTGTTACATTTTCAGAGTTCTTGGAGTAAGTACTTATCATTGGTGGAATTTTCTTATAATAACAGTTTTTCGGCAACAATAGGAATGGCACCGTATGAGGCACTGTATGGATGAAAATGTAGATCTTTTTTGTATTGGGACGAAGTTGGTGAAGCATGTTTGCTTGGTCCTGATATTGTACAACAGACAGTGGAGAAGATTGCCCTCATCCGATAGAGAATCTTAACAGCTCAAAGCCGACAGAAAAGCTATGCCGATAGAAGACGTAGAGAATTAGAATTTGAAGTTGGTGATGAGGTTTTTCTTAAGGTATCACCCTTCAAAGGAGTTGTGAGATTTGGTAAGAGAGGCGAGTTGAACCCCAGATTTATTGGGCCTTTTTCAATTTTGAAGAGGATTGGGAAGACAGCTTACCAATTACAGTTACCAACCTCTATGGAAGGAATCCATAATGTGTTCCATGTTTCCATGTTGAAGAAGTGTATGCAGGATCCAACTCAGATTGTGGAACAGCATAACGTTGAAATTCATCCTACCCTTACCTATGAGGAGAAACCAGTGGAAATTTTGGACTATACAACAAAAGTACTGCGTAACAAGGAGGTTCAGCTAGTGAAAGTGTTATGGCGTAACCAGAGCATAGAGGAGACAACTTGGGAGCGCCAGCAGGACATGATGGACCAACATCCAGAATTATTTAGGTATTGAATTTTGGGGACAAAATTCTTTTAAGGAGGGTAGATTGTAACACCCGGTTCCATTGAACCAATTTTACCTTGTCAACTAATAATGTACACTTCATAGATGAAATTGGGAGAATTATTGATTAGGTTAATGAGTGACTAAGTAAGGGCATAATGGTATTTTGAGATTTATAGTGGATAACGTATTTAAGGGAGGGTTTAATGAGGTTTAGCCGCCACTGTTTTCTCATTTTTCTTTTTCGGCATTCAGCAGCTAAGCAGAGTTTCTCCTGGTGATTTTCCCTTCCATTCTTTCCAAGCTAGGTTTGAGCAAAACCCGAAGTAGGTTGCAACCAAGCTTTTCCAGGAAACCAGGTAAGTAGAGTATGTGTGTGCCTTCGGGTCTACATCACAAAACAGTAGGTCTATGCTTGTTTGAATATTTTCTGTATGTCATGCATCATGTTTTGGAAAGTACACGAAAATGAATTTACATGTAATGGCACGGTAAGGTATGAATAGAATGTAACAGATCAGCCGTTAAGGGAACTAATTTGCCCCTTAATTTATGAAGAGGATGTATGACTTTGGGAAAATTGATCCGCTCCCAATGGAATTTAGGATCAGATCAGCTGTTAAGGGAACTAATCTGCCCCTTAATTTATGAAGAGGATGTATGACTTTGGAAAAAATTGATCCACTCCCAATGGAATTTAGGATCAGATAAGCTGTTAAGGGAACTAATCTGTCCCTTAATTTATGAAGAGGATGTATGACTTTGGGAAAATGATCCAACTCCCAATAGAACCGAGGGATCAGATCAGAGAAAGAACGTGAATGCAACTAAGATATGAAACTAGAAACTGCATAATTAGTATTTATGTTTCCACATATCATTTCATTATTGCTTTACTTACTTAGCATTAGGATGAGTTTTGTGATGTAGGTGAAGAAGCTTCAGAAGGTGTGTTCTCTGAGCATGTTGAGGACTAGGTTGGTTGGGGGAGCACTTCAATGCCACAGTTTGGTGATTCTGATGAGGCGGTTTAACAAATGTCAGTAGGTGTGATTGTTAGTTGACAATGGTTTGGTTTAATCATACTGAGAATGTTGGTGGTAGTAGTAGTTTAATGTTTCTTTTATATATATGGTCCGGTGTTTTTCTGATGTGAAAACACGATTTGGTTTTAGTTGTAGTCTACTATTCTGGATTTTTGGAAATTGTGGATTAAGTGGTTTTTGAAGGATTTCAGTAAAATGCACTAGTTCTTTTAGTGGCCGAAGCTGTTCTTTATTTAGAGTGAAAATGATTTGTATGCTGCTCTGTTGCCTATTGGTGGAAATTGGGTATTTCTGTCTATTGGTGGATGTAATCCATCGGTAGATGTTGAAGTTTACTCTATCGGTGGATGTAGTCCATCAGTAGATGTTGAAGTTTAGTCTATCGGTGGATGATGAGTTATTAAATTTTGAGTTAATGAGTCACGTGGGTTAGTTTAGTAAAGTCACGTGGTTAGCGGAAGGAGGTGTTATTTCTACTTCTACCGCTGAGTCTAAGTGGTTTCTGCTTTTTCCGTTGGTATTGTTCAGCGGAAGATGTGAGTAGAATTTTTGTCGTTTGGTGACCGGTGAATGTGAGCATAGGAGTGAGTATTAGATGTTTGTCGTTTTGTGATCGGTGGATGTGAGCATAGGAGTGAGTATTAGATGTTTGTCGTTTTGTGACCGGTGGATGTGAGCATAGGAGTGAGTATTAGATGTTTGTCGTTTTGTGACCGGTGGATACGAGCAGTGGACGTGTCGTCGACGGGTGTGAGCGGTAGATGCGTGAAAGTCACGTGTCGTTCGGCTGACGCGAGCGGTGGACGTTGGGAGTAGAAGATGCCTTTTGTTTCTGCTTCTACCGCCGATACTGTTTAGCGGTGGACATCTCCTATTCTTGTTTCCACCGCCGAGACTATTCTGTCTCTAATTATACCGCTGGAACTATTCAGCGGTAGATGTGTTCTGTTTTTCTTTTGTCTTCTTTCAACAAACAGTCTTTAATATTTTAATTCTTTATTAAGTGTCGTTTTATACAAATATTTTTCTGCTGCAAGTTTTTACGTTAAGCATCAAATTTTAATCTTTGAGTGAAATTTTAGGATTTTCTTAGAATGTCATAGCGTGATTCAATATTATGAGTAACGAACTGGATTTATATAATTCGGGGCGTTATAGCTTGTCCTCAAGCGAACAAAACTAAGCAACAATCTCAACAGATATATAACCCAATCCCATATAATATGCACAATACAATAATATAACGGTAAAGCAATCCTCATCAAAGTTTTGGGTAATTCGTCTCAGCTTGAACAATTCATACTAAAACTACCAAGATTAACACTTTGCAAAAGAATTAACTTATATCAGCACATTGACATTCACTTACTGAGAAATCCTCGTGTGTGTGTGTGTGTTCATTCTTATTTTTCTCTAACAGTTGAGTTAACTAATGTAGCTATGGGAAGAGAATACACTCACAGTCACTTGGGATCACTCCATTCACTCTGATCGTTCATCGGTTTTTCCCACCATCTAACTAATAGCAATTATCAATTAAACAAAATAAAAGTTGATAGGTCTTTAAAAGCTTGTAATGTAAAGTTCGGTTAAAGGGTAGGAATTTAATGGATACAAACGTGTAATCAGAGCACAACCCATCCTTCCTTATGTCAACCATTCAATATTTTCTTCTCAGCACTCGCTCACTCATTGAACTCGTTCAAGCTTTCCTTTGTTCTCTTACCCCTAAAATTTATTTCATTTAACATCACTCAGATTAACTCATTTGTCATAATTACAAAGTAAAATAAATACAAAAGCCTGAAAATAAAACTAAACTTTTGAACCTTTTTTTTTTTTTTTTTTGCGATTCAGACTAATAGAACAACTCAAAAATAAATTAAAAGATGACAAAGAGGTTTTTATTCATCCTCACCACTACATTCTCCTACTCTCCTTCAAATATATCAATAAACCCCATGCTCTTTAGAAAAAGTAGAAAAATATATATGTGTTTAGGGTAAAATAGGTACAATTGAACGGTAAATAATAGGCTCAAAAGGGTGACTATGGGTGTCATTAGATGGCACAAAATGGTAAGCTAAGAAGGCTCAAACTGTTCAATAATGACCTAAGTTAGTCTCTTAATTTGGTAGAATTTGAATTTGCATTCACAGATGTTGGGCAAAACCAAGAATGATTTTTATCTTAATAACACTCGTTAAGTTTTTCTAGAGCTACTCCCTTACCGTGTTTACGCTCGTTCACTCCTTAACCGTGTTTGGGTTTCGATATATGTAACTACATGAGTATAACTCCAACAGATCAAGTTAAACAAGAATGAAACGTGCTCAGGGTTTTAAGTTTAACTTCGTAAGCTAAAGTCAATGTAAACTAACACAAACCAATCTTTTACTCAGCATTTTTCAAGGAGCTAAGGTATGAATGCATTCAAAATTTCAATCATAGACGCTTAACCAGATTTCAGATTGCAATATCAAAATATAGCACAGTACTAAGATACGCTAAAATCACCCCCAAACCTAAAACAAACATTGTCCTCAATGTAGAAAATAAAAGTAAGGTAAAAGTAGCGTACCTCATAACGTCTCGGGCTGGTTGTCTTCGTTGTGGAGCTTCGGTCGAAGAAGCAATCGATTAGGAATCTTTCCTTTTTTTTAAATAATAAAAATAAAAACAAACAAAACTAATGCAAACAAAAATTTAAATGAAGAACTAAAAAGGATACTAGGGTGGGTTGCCTCCCACTAAGCGCTTGTATTTATTGTCGACAGCCCGACATCATACTTCATCATGTTGGGTCGAGATATATGATGGATTTGGCACTTTCACATGTATTGTCCCAATATGGTGTTAATTGTTTCCCATTTACCAACTTATCATTCGCTAGAAGTTTTTCATAATCGGGTGGTTTCTTAATAGGTGGTATGACCCGTAATGTCGACTCCCCCAAATTTTCAACATATTACATTCCATTCAGCTCAAGAGAGTCGTTCGGTTGACGTGAAGCTTCCCTTGGTACATTGTTAGGGAGTTTCACCCAAAATATGTTCTCACTAGCTATTGGGAACTCCATTGATTTATACACCTTGAATGTCACTTCTTCATCTTGTACCTGCAATTTGAGCTCTCCCTTTTTAAGATCAATTACAGCTCCTCTTGTTGCTAAGAATGGTCGACCTAATATTATTGGGATGCCACTATCTTCATCCATATCGAGAATCAAGAAATCAGTGGAAAAAATAAACTTGTCGACTTTGACAAGGACATCTTTAATCACCCCATACAGATGTTTTATAGAGCGATCAGCCATCTATAGAAATACTTTTGTGGGTTTTGCTTCACCAAGACCAAGCTTTTGAAAAATAGATAGTGGCATTAAATTTATACTAGCACCCAAATCACATAATGCCCGCTCAAAAATTGGCTTTCCAATTTCACATGGAATAGTGAAACTTCCTGGATCCTCCAACTTTTGTGGAAGCTTCCGTTGAATAAGAGCACTGCATTCCTCCGTCAAAGCGATCATACTGTTGTAGCACCCGACAATTATCAACTCGAATTGACTTTTAATGGCGTATGTTTTTAAGGAATTAAGTGACTGTGACTAATTGCTTGAGTGATAAATTGGGAGAAATAGTGATTAGGTTAAAGTGTGACTAGACAAGGGTATAATTGTAATTGAGGATTATTAGTGGATAATGTATTTAAAGGAAAGGGTTTTGTGATTAATGCATTATAGCCGCCACCCTACTCCTCTTCTACTCTCCCTTTTCGGTGCTCAGCTCGGCAGATTCCTCTCAGCGACTTCCTCTCCAATTTTTCTTCAACCTAGGTGAGTTTTACTTTGGTTTCTTGCTGTTTTAGTGATTATAAATGATAGAAGGGATTGTAGATGTGTGTTTTAGGAATGCTACGAGTGAGAGTTGAGCTCGAGTTTTGTGGTGAATCAGGAAATGCTCATGGAACTAAATTCAAAACTTGCTTCCTTAAATTTCTGGATGATTTAGGATGATAGAAGATATACATTTGATAAACGGTTTATGGTGTAATAAAATAGAGAATCTTGAGTGTGCTGTTTTGGGGCAGTTTTGAGTTTTGGTGAGCCACGACCGAGCCAACTTTAGTTTGGAATGAACCAGTAGTTTCATTTCACAAATTTGATGAATGAAGCTTAGTAGAAGTTAAGTTAATACTGTGTTTATGGTTTTAGGTTTGAGCAAACTCCCGAGGTAACCTTCCACCAAACATTTTCCAGGAAGCCAGGTAAGTAGAATACGTGTGTGCCTTCGGGCCTATATCACAAAACAGTAGGGTTTATACAAGTTTTGTATGTTTTCAGTATGTCATGCATCATGTTTTGAAAGAATACGAAAATAAATTTATATGTAATGGCATGTTAAGGCATGAGCATATTTGAACCAGATTAACTATTAAGGGAACTAATTTATCCCTTAATCGAGTCAGAGGATTTATGCTTTGGGAAACATGATCCATTTCCCATCGATCAGGGGATCAAGAACAACTATTAAGGGAACTACTCCGCCCCTTAATCGAGTCAGAGGATTTATGCTTTGGGAAAATTGATCCACTTCCCATCGAACAGGGGGATCAACATAGAACGATTAGAAAATACAACTGAGTTGTGAAAGTAGAAACTGCATGAATAGGGTTTATGTTTCAGTATTTCATTTCATTTTTGCTCTACTTATTTAGCATTAGGCTAATAGATGAGTTTTTTGATGTAGATGAAGAAGTGACTACAGGTGTTTCTTTGAGCTTGATGAGAAATAGGGGCAGTTGGAGGAGTGCATCCAGGCTTCGACTTGATAACTGATGAGGCAGTTTAACTAATGGTAGTATGTGTGGTGTTAGTAGACAAATTGTAACACCCGAGAATTTAATTAAGTTATGGATCTTAGAATTTATCTAAGTTAGAAGGAAAAATTTGGAGAGAAAATAAAAGGATAAGGTGGTTGTTTAATAAAATACTTGTTTTAATTAATTTATAGTTGTTTTACTTAATTAAAAGAAAAGTGAATAAATTTGATTGAACTAAAGCCGGGTATGGGGTGAGAGTTAAATTAGAGAAATTTAGCGGTTGATTGTATGGGAGGAGATGTAATTTGTATTCATGGTTAGTATTATTATTATTATTATTAATTTAAAAAAAATGTAAAAGAGGAACGACAGAATGGCTCGAGGCCATTCTGTCGTTTGAGTTGTTCGAGCATCGAAGACCCGAACGGCGAAGGAGAGACGTGAGCGACGTTCGGCGACTTGTTCACCGCCGATATCCGATGTTTTCCGACCAGACGACAGCACCGAGCAAGTTTCGGCTCTCTTCGCGGACGAACCAACAGGTAAGGCTCGATTTTTTTTTGCTCTGTTCTTGCTCGGTTTGTGGCCGAGGGTGACGAGCTGCGTTGAGCTCCAATCCCTGGCCGTTTTTGGCTACTCTCAGTGTCGTATTGCCGAGCTCGGTGCTGGAAAGGACTGCCGAGCCGTGTGCAGCTCAGGAGGAGCTAAAAACCGAGGGCTAGGTTTTTGGAACCTCAGGTTTTTGTGTTGAATTCTGGTTTTTCTTGTTAGGTTATGTTAATTAGATGTTTGGGGGACTGAATGGTGAGGAAATGGAGGAGATTTGATGGAAAAACAGGAAAGGGAAAATTTTCGGTTTAGGGCAGATTCTGGTTTTTTGATATTTGACCTAGCTACAGCCGTTTGTTTTAAAATTCCTTTTGGTAGGTTAAAATAGGTTATTAGAGGAGTACGTGGCCACTGGAATCGTTTGAATCCGATAACTGACGCAAAAGTTACGCACGTTTGAAGTTTGGGTCGGTTTTTACCGAACTCAAATTAGTGGCCCGTTTAGTTAGGTTTTAGTTGAATTAGGCTAGAAATAGTAGTTTGAGAGTAATTGGTGGATGTAGGCTTGATTTTAATGAAGTTTGAATATTTGTCGTAGGTCGAGCTGTAAATGGGCAGGGAATCGAGTAGTCTCAGCGAGCAAGGACGTCAGGTAAGTAGTGGACGTGTATTTTGTTGCCTTCGGGCCTACACCACGAAATGGTAGGAAGCTATTTGTTGTTTGTTTGTTTGTTGTTTGGTTGTTTTGTTTTCTTTGTTGGTTAAGCATTGTATTGACCTGGAGCATGGTTTCGAATGGTAAGTATGAAATGGAAACTGATAAGTAGAAAGGCAATGTGGCATTATGGTTTTGTGGGGTTGTGTTAAGGTGGCAACCGCGAGGGACTATAGTAGAGTTGCCCAGTCGCGTTAGGGTGGCCCCTGGGCGTGGTGTTAGTTGAGTCACCCAGTCGCGTTAGGGTGACACCTGCGAGGGACTCTGTGTGAGTCTCCTAGTCACGTTACGGTGGCACCTGCGAGGGACTATAGTTGAGTCGCCCAGTCGCGTTAGGGTGACACCTGCGAGGGACTCTGTGTGAGTCGCCTAGTCGCGTTACAGTGGCACCTGCGAGGGACTATAGTTGAGTCGCCCAGTCGCGTTAGGGTGACACCTGCGAGGGACTCCGTGTGAGTCGCCTAGTCGCGTTACAGTGACACCTGCGAGGGACTATAGTGGAGTCGCCCAGTCGCGTTAGAGTGACACCTGCGAGGGACTCCAAGGGAGTCGCCCAGTCGCGTTAAGGTGGCACTTGCGAGGGACTTTGTGAGAGTCGGACACCTGCGAGGGACTTCTTGGGAGTTGCCCAGTCGCGTTAGGGTAGCACCTGCAAGGGACTCTATGGGAGTCTCTTAGTCGCGTGAAGGTGCGAGGTTAGCACTGGTGAGGGGTTCTATGATAGAACAATGCATAGAAAACAAAATGAGAATAACATAGCGAGTAGAAATTGTAACGACCCTCAAACTATTCCTAATTTCCCGTACGAAATTTTTCTTTTTAAGCCTCTAAATCAATTAAAAACATCCTCGAAAACCTTTAAAGAAAAATTCATTTATCATTCAAAAACAGTTTACATAAAACCACTCAACCTTCTATCATTCCTCAATTTATCAACTTATCACTTCTTCACAATATCATTTCTATCTCCATTTCAATTATACATTTTACATAAACTTTTCAAACATTCATACGTTCTCGTAACTCTGTCCAAAACCGACTCTAAACACGATTAAAATGAAGTACATTTTCATGAAAACGAACTGCATGGTTCCGTTTAAAAGTGTGACATACCCTCCTGTTTACAAAATCACCAAGCAGTTCATAAAATCCAAATAAAATCTTAACAAATGTTTTATAAAACAAATCTATCAACTAAACAGAACCAACCACCCTAAAACGTATCAACTATACGATTAAACTAAAACATTCCCATAACGTTAAATTAATGGCTTAAACTAAACGTTTGAAACATCAACATAAAAATCTATAACCTAACCAGATCCAAGCATCCTAATATGTTAAACTATACATTTTATAATACCATTAATTCTCCCAAAATACTCACATACATCTCAAAATACTTTTACATCATTTCCCCACGGGTCGGTTGAGCATCGACTGCGCCAGCACACTGCCGCGAGCATCATCCATCAACTGCCTCAGACATCAGAAGGAAGAACGTCATCCTCACCTGGATCTACGTCACCTATAATGTCACCTACACCATACAGACACATATGAGATATTGAAATCTCAGTAAGCTACGTAAATGCAGATGCATGCGTGCAGTGCATATGAAGTTCAGAAAACATGCATATCAGACATATCAGGTCATTTCATACAGATTGCCACCGAGATATCAGCCCTCTAAATGGAAAGGATACATCCCGCGGTCGGACTACCACTTTCGATTTAGAGGAGGGGGGTACATGCTCACAAACCCTACAGCCATGCCTGAGCCCACTCCCGCGTGACCAGATACAGATTACGTATTTTCGTTCATTATTCATTTCATTTGAAAACTTGTGCAGAAATCCATTTTCATGCCATTTTGAAACACGTGATGCATGAACAGTTATAAGCATAATGTAACCATACAATAAACAAACACATGTATACCATCAAGACCGAAATAAACTAACCTATAAACAATTAAACCTAACTACCCAACCAAAAGCAGATTAAACAAACAACTCTTCAGGGATCCTCGATACGACATCGAAGTATGGTGTAGACCGATTGGTCAAAGTAAGTCACGAAAACTTACCTGACGTCCGTTGCAAGGCTAGCTCCGTCCATGAGCGTGGTTCACCTACGCAATTGTTATCAATTTGTCGTTAATACGAGCTTAAACAATAATATGTCCAAATTTAACAAAAACCTTAACTAATGAATTTCCTAAAATCTTCACCTAACTAATCGAAGTATTTAAACAACGATTAACGCTCGATAGTTTAAAATCATAATTAACGAGTTTTCCTAAAAACCCGAAAATTCTCCAATTTTAACATTTCTCACAATTCACTCTAATTCCGTCCAATAATGTTCAATACGTCCTTTATCTCGTTAATTACTATAAACCTATTAATTTCGGACTCTAATTTGGGTTCGGTAAAAACCGACCCGAAACTTCAAACGCGCGTAACTTTCGCGTCGGTTATCGGAATCGAACGATTCTAGCGGCCACGTACTCCTCTAATAACCTATTTTAATCTGCCAAAAGGAATCTTAAAACAAACGACCAGAACTAGGTCAATTTATCAAAAACCCGAAACTGCCTTTAATCGGAAATTTCCCCCTTTCTGATTTTTTATCAAATTCCATCAATCTCTCCACCAATCGACCATATATACACTCAATTAACAATATCTAACCAAAAATCGAAGCTACACTCAAAACCCGAAATGCCCTAATTCGGGCATTCACTGTTTTCGCTCAAATTGAGCACAACACGGCCAGGCGACCTTCGCCGACCAAAGCCCGGTCATTTGACCGTCGAGAACGGCCAAAAGGGCCTGCGATCGGAGCCCTAACAGCTCGGCGATCCACGGCCAAAAATCGAACAGAAACAGGGCACGAAAAACCGAACATACCGTGCGGTTCGCGTGCGGAGACAAGCCGGAACCTCTCGTCGCCGTCGTCTGGCCGGAGAACGGCGAGAATCGCCGGTGCTTCATCGATCGTCGCCCGAGCTTCGTCATCGTTCTCCCCTGTTCTTCGTCGTTCGCGGGGAGCTCGAACACAAACAACAATTTTTGTTGTTTGTGTTTAATTAAAATAAATAATAATAATAATAATAATCCTAATATTAATTCATCCTCATGTAAAAGCTACGTACGTCATAGAAATTTCCCGAAATTTTCTTAAAATCTTTATTAATAATTAGGATTCTAATGACGCTTTCTTTTGGTAAAACGGGTTTAATTTGACATATTTACGAAAATGCCATTACAATAATAAAATAATAATATTCTTAAAAATTCGTACGAGCCGGATATTACATTCTACCCTCCTTATTTAGAATTTTGTCCACAAAATTTGCCATAGCTTATAGTCCTTGATATTAACGTCTCTTGTCTTGTGGCATTTTCACTTCGGTTAATCGTCTGTACTTTCGGTCCTTCTTCGTGGTTCTAAACCAAAACCCTACTATATTCTCTAACATCGGCCCTAACTTAGTACTCCATACTTTCGATTTGATCGTACACGTCCTCTTTCACGTGCTAAGCACAATCCAAATTCTCAAATCTCAATCAATTGACTCAACAACGCGCTCGTCACTTTGACACTTGCGCATATACCAACTTTCTACTTTCACCTAATCACTCGTAGATTAAATCTCTTAACGATACTAACTTCAAAACCCACTCTTTATCGACGTCTTTCTTCCACTGTTCACTTAGGTCCGAGCTATAACTAAGCTTCCTAACGCCAGTTGAATTGAATGCCTACAATTTTATCCAATTTCTGGGCTGCAACCCATACCTCAACGCAATTCCCTCGATCCTATTTACAATCGAGATGCACACCCACCGAATTTCTACCTTATCCTCCCTATCATATTCCTTACTTTTAATTGGCCTATATACGAGTTCACGTTTACGACTCGAATCTTACCAATCTCCTAAGCCCTCAATCAACAATCTCTAACTGCGTACTTGACACCCAACAACCTTGGCATACATTGGTCTATATTTTTGTCACCAAAGCGTTAAACTCACTAATTTATCGATTGGTCTTTACTAAAATTGTCCCTTATCTTCGCTCCTCGAAACAACTTCAACTTCCCAACGTCATTGGGGTCAACTATCGCTCAAGGATTCCCAAACAACACCCATGTTGAAATTTAACTCCTCTATTTTCTTTAACTCTTTGAATTGAGTTCCGTTAGTTTCAAATCGTACACTTCTTCGGGCACCTAGCAGGTCCTAACAAAATTCTCAACAAATTTTGTGTTGATACACTTCACAACTATGTCATCAGAACACCTCCTGGTCTCGATGAGTCCAACCGGAAGTTAAGGTCGCTAACCACTCCGGATCTTTGTCCCCTTGTAGCGAAGATCCTATAAACATCACTTCTCACTCTGCGCTACTTTAATGAGGTCTATTGCTAAGTCCTTAATTAACTTTCTCTTGACTATATATATTACACTCATTTGTTTAACTCGATTTCTTATTAACTCCAAGTACAATTGAATCCCAAGGTTTTGCCATAGATTCTCTCAAATTATTTATTCTAACTTTATACCACCCACGTGTCTATTGGTCTCGACCTGATAACCGTCAGTCTTTTGGAACCTTTTCTAACTTAATTTCACCCCAAGCCTACTTAAATGGGTTTATTACTCATCCTTATTCTTCCTATTCCATAACTCGCAAACTTCACGAATCGTTCAGCACTAACCACCGAGCTAAGCTTCTAATCTTAACTCCTCATTGAATCCAACAATCCCTCACACTTATCTCAAATGTCGCACGCGGACTCCTCTCAAGTACTCGATGATCTATATCCTTTTGTTCGCTCTAATCAGGTTCTAAATATTTGACTTGGCTCCTTTACAATGACTCATTCAACCGTCCTCTCGTTTGCAAACTTGTTGTGGATAAGTGTACACCTTCGATTCCAATCTCTTCAAATTCTCAAATCCAGGGATTCTACATTCCAAGGCGTGTTAGAAACACCTCATCATTAAGGTTCACCCCTCTTAGTTTCTCGAATGCTATTATCTCTATTTCTATACCAGAGGCAAGTCTCAGACTACGATCTTTAACTCGAACTGTATTTACTATAGGCCCGTCACTTAACTCTTATACCTTTAAACCAAAGAATTCAAAGTCTCTTACTTTCCAACATTATCAGTACTTGTTACTCGCCCTGATCAACCCACTATTTCTTCTACCCTCGCACAGTTACACTAACCTCTTAAACACGACTTTTAACTTATGGTGTTAAACTCCTTCTTATTCAATCTATGCATCTTGGTTTTACTCCGTATGCCTTGATTGAGCAACATCCAATACCCAACGTGCATACTGCTGATCGATCGGCCCTATCTTCCCTAAGTCTTCTTCTATCCCTTGTCGGTCAAAGTCTTTTCGTGTATGGGTAATTGCTCCTTGTCGGTTAGATTCTCAAAACGGTACTTATTCCCTAGTGAGCGGTCAATTTCAATCACCTGAGTATCTCCATGCATACAACTTTGATTCACTAATGCCTTGAAATTTATTAATTTCCCATCTCCGAGTAATGTCACTATGCGTCGATACGAACACTCTTTTACAATCCCTCAGATCTTCCATTTACGTAAACCTTGTATCTTACATGTCGTATCCCCTTAATGGTAACTAAATCCTAAGCGTACAGGGTCTTGCGGTTACGTCCATCTAATCACATTAGTGCATAGCTCTTTTCTTATAGAGTCATCCTGTATTAACCTACAGTCCTCTCATCAAAGTTCACTTAAGAATTCTTCTTATCCTATTTCTAGTATTTTCTTACTCACGTGTACAAACTAATGATACCCCGACGATCTAACACATTCACTAGACTTTAAATTTCTCCTCAATTAATCACATTCTAAATTCCAAGGATCAGTCAATTAGGGTCTAGTCCTCATTTATTCAAATCTCGTATCCCTTCCATAAAAATTTGAATCTTAAGTGCTCAATTCTCACGGCAATACCGAGTCATGGACGTTAACGCATAACTCTCCTCCTCCTATATTCGAAGTCTATGTCCTTTTTTTTTTTTTTTTTTACACGAAGTCAACCTATCACTTAATTATCTTCCTAAAAAATTTAAATTCTAATATTCTTCATTCCATTACTTTTGAAATAAAGCTATACCTGGAGCAACTGATGGTTGGCCGTTATCCTCATCTTTGTTTTGGGCGATTATCCTTGGTGTAACCTTCTTATGATTTCCGCCTCGTTGGCCTCTACTTGGTTGATCTCGGCCCGGCTTCGGGCAATCCCTGACGAAATGGCCATTCACTCCACATCGAAAGCATTTATCTGTGCCTCGTCTACAGCTACCGTAGTGTTCCTTTTGACAGTTAGGACACAGGGGTCCTTGAGAAGTTCCAGGTGCCTGTCTTCCTTTGTTGTCGTCTTTTCTTCCGTCATGCGCCCTTTTTATGCCTCTTCTTCGTTCTTCCCCCACTAGGTGCGGTAGAAATCTCCTAAGGTACCCACCCATACCGTGGTTGCTGGGAGTAATCACTACTTGGGTTCTAGGGCCCCTCTCGATTTATTATGGTCTCCAGTTGACGGGAGTGGATATCTATATGCCGAGCTTGTTGGTCCATGTGTCGGAATTGTTGGGCAATGAACCCCTTAAGATAGTCTATCGTATCATCTCGGTCATTTCTTTGACACACCATAATTATAAATAACTCCTATAAAAGTTAAAAGCAAACATCTCTAAGAAACTGAAATCAAATAAAACTATAAGCATACTTACAGTTGATGAAGAGTGTCCGCGTAGTGGCTGTGCAGTCGAGCAGTCTACAGAACCGATTTTAAAACCCGGGGGCTTTGATACCATAAATGTAACGACCCTCAAACTATTCCTAATTTCCCGTACGAAATTTTTCTTTTTAAGCCTCTAAATCAATTAAAAACATCCTCGAAAACCTTTAAAGAAAAATTCATTTATCATTCAAAAACAGTTTACATAAAACCACTCAACCTTCTATCATTCCTTAATTTATCAACTTATCACTTCTTCACAATATCATTTCTATCTCCATTTCAATTATACATTTTACATAAACTTTCCAAACATTCATACGTTCTCGTAACTCTGTCCAAAACCGACTCTAAACACGATTAAAATGAAGTACATTTTCATGAAAACGAACTGCATGGTTCGGTTTAAAAGTGTGACATACCCTCCTGTTTACAAAATCACCAAGCAGTTCATAAAATCCAAATAAAATCTTAACAAACGTTTTATAAAACAAATCTATCAACTAAACAGAACCAACAACCCTAAAACGTATCAACTATACGATTAAACTAAAACATTCCCATAACGTTAAATTAATGGCTTAAACTAAACGTTTGAAACATCAACATAAAAATCTATAACCTAACCAGATCCAAGCATCCTAATATGTTAAACTATACATTTTATAATACCATTAATTCTCCCAAAATACTCACATACATCTCAAAATACTTTTACATCATTTCCCCACGGGTCGGTTGAGCATCGACTGCGCCAGCACACTGCCGCGAGCATCATCCATCAACTGCCTCAGACATCAGAAGGAAGAACGTCATCCTCACCTGGATCTACGTCACCTATAATGTCACCTACACCGTACAGACACATATGAGATATTGAAATCTCAGTAAGCTACGTAAATGCAGATGCATGCGTGCAGTGCATATGAAGTTCAGAAAACATGCATATCAGACATATCAGGTCATTTCATACAGATTGCCACCGAGATATCAGCCCTCTAAATGGAAAGGATACATCCCGCGGTCGGACTACCACTTTCGATTTAGAGGAGGGGGGTACATGCTCACAAACCCTACAGCCATGCCTGAGCCCCATCCCGCGTGACCAGATACAGATTACGTATTTTCGTTCATTATTCATTTCATTTGAAAACTTGTGCAGAAATCCATTTTCATGCCATTTTGAAACACGTGATGCATGAACAGTTATAAGCATAATGTAACCATACAATAAACAAACACATGTATACCATCAAGACCGAAATAAACTAACCTATAAACAATTAAACCTAACTACCCAACCAAAAGCAGATTAAACAAACAACTCTTCAGGGATCCTCGATACGACATCGAAGTATGGTGTAGACCGATTGGTCAAAGTAAGTCACGAAAACTTACCTGACGTCCGTTGCAAGGCTAGCTCCGTCCACGAGCGTGGTTCACCTACGCAATTGTTATCAATTTGTCGTTAATACGAGCTTAAACAATAATATGTCCAAATTTAACAAAAACCTTAACTAATGAATTTCCTAAAATCTTCACCTAACTAATCGAAGTATTTAAACAACGATTAACGCTCGATAGTTTAAAATCACAATTAACGAGTTTTCCTAAAAACCCGAAAATTCTCCAATTTTAACATTTCTCACAATTCACTCTAATTCCGTCCAATAACGTTCAATACGTCCTTTATATCGTTAATTACTATAAACCTATTAATTTTGGACTCTAATTTGGGTTCGGTAAAAACCGACCCGAAACTTCGAACGCGCGTAACTTTCGCGTCGGTTATCGGAATCGAACGATTCCAGCGGCCACGTACTCCTCTAATAACCTGTTTTAATCTGCCAAAAGGAATCTTAAAACAAACGACCGGAACTAGGTCAATTTATCAAAAACCCGAAACTGCCCTTAATCAAAAATTTCCCCCTTTCTGATTTTTCATCAAATTCCATCAATCTCTCCACCAATCGACCATATATACACTCAATTAACAATATCTAACCAAAAATCGAAGCTACACTCAAAACCCGAAATGCCCTAATTCGGGCATTCACTGTTTTCGCTCAAATTGAGCACAACACGGCCAGGCGACCTTCGCCGACCAAAGCCCGGTCATTTGACCGTCGAGAACGGCCAAAAGGGCCGGCGATCGGAGCCCTAACAGCTCGGCGATCCACGGCCAAAAATCGAACAGAAACAGGGCACAAAAACTGAACATACCGTGCGGTTCGCGTGCGGAGACAAGCCGGAACCTCTCGTCGCCGTCGTCTGGCCAGAGAACGGCGAGAATCGCCAGCGCTTCGTCGATCGTCGCCCGAGCTTCGTCGTCGTTCTCCCCTGTTCTTCGTCGTTCGCGGGGAGCTCGAACACAAACAACAATTTTTGTTGTTTGTGTTTAATTAAAATAAATAATAATAATAATAATAATAATAATAATAATAATAATAATAATAATAATAATAATAATAATCCTAATATTAATTCATCCTCATGTAAAAGCTACGTACGTCATAGAAATTTCCCGAAATTTCCTTAAAATCTTTATTAATAATTAGGATTCTAATGACGCTTTCTTTTGGTAAAACGGGTTTAATTTGACATATTTACGAAAATGCCATTACAATAATATAATAATAATATTCTTAAAAATCCGTACGAGCCGGATATTATAGAAATTGTATGTGATAGGATTGGTTGCATTTTGTTTAGTCGCATTTGTTATCCCCTACTTGCTAAGCGTAAGCTTACGTGTGTGTGTGTGTGTGTGTGTGTGTGTGTGTGTGTGTGTGTGTGTGTGTGTGTGTGTGTGTGTGTGTGTGTGTGTGTGTGTGTGTGTGTGTGTGTGTGTGTGTGTGTGTGTGTGTGTGTGTGTGTGTGTGTGTGTGTGTGTGTGTGTGTGTGTGTGTGTGTGTGTGTGTGTGTGTGTGTGTGTGTGTGTGTGTGTGTGTGTGTGTGTGTGTGTGTGTGTGTGTGTGTGTGTGTGTGTGTGTGTGTGTGTGTGTGTGTGTGTGTGTGTGTGTGTGTGTGTGTGTGTGTGTGTGTGTGTGTGTGTGTGTGTGTGTGTGTGTGTGTGTGTGTGTGTGTGTGTGTGTGTGTGTGTGTGTGTGTGTGTGTGTGTGTGTGTGTGTGTGTGTGTGTGTGTGTGTGTGTGTGTGTGTGTGTGTGTGTGTGTGTGTGTGTGTGTGTGTGTGTGTGTGTGTGTGTGTGTGTGTGTGTGTGTGTGTGTGTGTGTGTGTGTGTGTGTGTGTGTGTGTGTGTGTTCTGTGGTGTAGGTATCGACGCGGTTACAGGTGAGCTAGACAATGGAGCCAGGATTAGGCGGCAGTTGGTGGCACACGGGGCACGCCGGTGCGGGTAGTTGTTGGGGCACCTCGACCATGGTCTTCGGGGGATATGGGGCTTTGTATTTTGGTAGTTTATTGTAGATTTCTATTTATGAAAATGATGGAATGCATAACCCTTTTTGGTTGATGATTGTAAAGTTATAGCTAAGTTAAGGGTGATGTGTCGCCCTATACTGTGGACTTTCTTCACTTAGGGTTGTTAGTATTTTAGTTTCCCTCTTTACTGCTATTTGGTGATTTCATATGCTGGATAAGTTGAGTAGGAGTATGTAACGCCCCGAATTATATAAATTCGGTTTGTTACTCATAAACTCGAACTTGTCTAAGAAACTTTGGACTAAATTTAAAACTTCGCTCAAAAGTAAAAATTTGACATTTTCTAAACTTCAAAACATTTGGAAACTTGCAGCGGAAATCATTTAAGAAAAAATAGAGTTAAACAAAACTATAGAAACAATGTTTGAATAACCGGTTGGAATATTAAGAAATAATCGACCAAAGAAAGTAATGGTTTAATCGTGAAATACTTGAGAAGTTACAGAAGTCAAACGTAGCTGCCGCTGAGCAAAGTCAACAGAAGAGACTAAAACAGAAAACAGAAGGTTTCTTCCGGTGACAAAACGACAAAAACTTTGGCTACGTCATCCGGTGGATTTAACAAACAACATCCACCGGTGACTAAACGACAAAGTCTTTTTTTCCTTCACAAGACAAAACAAAACTGAATACATCGCCCGGTCACTAAGTGACAAAACCCATTGCTTGCAACCACCGGTCATAAGACGACAAAAGTCTTCCTACATCTACCGATGACGTCAGCCGAATGATTTCCTTCATCCGATCGACTTTATCTCACATCCACCGGTGACGTCAGCCGGATGATTTCTTCATCCGATCGACTTTATCTCACATCCACCACTGACGTCAGCCGGATGATTTCCTTCATCCGATCGACTTTATCTCACATCCACTGGTGACGTCAGCTGGATGATTTCCTTCATTCGATCGACTTTATCTCACCAATGGTTAAACTTACAATTTCACTCAAAGCATTCAAAACAACCTGACCCTAAATAACGTCTGACATTCAACAAATAACCATTAACAAAAGATCGACATCTGTATCCTCGACATAACTTTGGAAATAACAAACTCCAACTACATTTAAATCACGTTTTTCTTTGGCAGAGAAGAAATTCCCAAGGGTATCAAAACATCAAATAACTATTGAAACTTCACCTACAGACAAGTGTTAAACCGCCTCATCAGAACACCAAATCGTGGCATGAATGTGCTTCAACAGCATCGCCTATTCCTCAGTAAATTCAGAGAACTCTCCAGTGGTTACCTCAACACCTACATCACAAAACTCATCTATTAGCCTAATGCTAAGCAAGTAAAGTAATAATGAAATGGAATATTGAAACATAAATCCTAATCATGCAGTTTCTACTTTCACAACTCAGTTGCAATTTCGTTCATTCACTGAAATGATCCCTCGGTTCCATTGGGAGGTGGATCAACTTTCCCAAATTCGTACATCCTCTTCTCAATTAAGGGGCGGATTAGTTCCTTTAACAGCTGATCTGATCCCTCAATTCCATTGGGAGTGGGATCAGTTCTCCCAAAGTCATACATCCTCTTCTCAATTAAGGGGTGGATTAGTTCCCTTAATAGCTGATCTTTTTCAATCTGTTCATACATTGCCATAACATTTCATGTAAATTCATTTTCGTATTTCTTCAAAAACATGATGCATGACAAAAAGAAAACACTCAAACATACATAAACCTACTGTTTTGTGATGTAGGCCCGAAGGCACACACAATACTTCACTTACCTAGTCTCCTGGAAATCGCTCGGTTTCCACTACTCTGGAAGCCCTGCTCACCTAATGACATAAGCAGAATACCAATTAGATCATCACTAACCTTATCCTTTATCATTCAGAAACCTAAGGAGCTAGTTTGGAAGTTCTGGTCATCGTACATTCTCGGCTCAACACTAAACTCGAACTCAACTCACTCACAGCATTATCAAAAATACACACATTGCACTCTCTCTGCTATCTAGCCACTAAAATCTCAAGAAAACAAGGGGAGAACTTACCTAGTTTGAGGGTTGAAGATTGGAGAGGAAAAATCGCCTGGAGCTCTACTGAGCTTGAGCTGAATACCGAGAAATGAAAAATGAGAGAACAGTGGCGGCTAAACCTCATTAAACCTTCCATTAAATACGCTATCCAAAATAACATCTCAAATTACCATCATGCCCTTACACACTCATTTATTAACCTAATCACTAGCTCCCCAATTTCATTCATAAAACATCCACTAAAATTTGATAAAGTAAACTGGTTTAAAAGAAACCGGGTGTTACAGAGTATTCTGTATTGGTTGGGATTTATTCGTTTGCAAGTACCTAGCATTTTGGAGGCGCCATTTTCAGGCGTTACTTTGTCGAAATTTTCGAGGAGGTCGCCGTGGTTCTTAATGGTTAGGATTAAGGGAAATTAGTGAGTCTAGGCAGCTAGGTATGACAAGAGAGAGCTTCGGGAGACTTAGCTTTAAATTTCGCTGTGTCAGTTTTATTTTTATATTTTGGTGTTAATAAGAATTGTCGAGGTTAGAGTGAGCCAAGTAGCGCACCGAACCAGGGTGGGTTTGGAGGCGTTACAAGATTGTATCAGAGCAAAAATGGTCGAGTCGTTCAAAAGATTACCCGACAATGCTGGCCGCCATGCAACGTGCTTCACCGACTGTAAGTATTTCTTTACTTTTAGTTAGTTTATATCTAAGTTTAGATTGGGTTAATCTCTGTTTGTTTGGTTTAACCCCTGTTGTTTAGGTGATTGTAGTGGACTAGAAAATCCCGAGTGTACCGAGATAACCTTGGTGGATCCCTTAAGCCAATTCACAGACGTAGTAAATCAATAGTTCGAATAGCTAGGAATTTTAGTGAAACAGATATTAGAGAATCTTCGGATGAGAGTAAGTCTGATACCCTAGGCATGTGGGAAAAAGGGTAGGGTCGATCTGAGTTAAATGTAAATGTTAGCTAGGTAGAAGTGATAGTCATTAGGAAAGGTATAGGAAAGGTATGAGTTATATCTTAAGTGTTAAAGGATGCGAACATGTAGGGTTGAATGTAAGGCGATATGCATTAACATAACTAACCTAGGTGTTTGTCAGAATGGGACACCTAGGATTATTACCTTTAAGGATAAGATTAGAATAGATAGAAATTTAACCCTAGTTAGCAAATCCTTGGGCGTATTAGGATACGATGAACGGGATATGAGTTTGAAGTTATCGGGAGATACCCTAGACTGTTCAGGTAACATTAGATTCACGTACAGTGGGAGTATCTAGATGTGGACCGTATTCCAGAGTTAGTTTAAATAAATGATTGAGAGATTATGGTCAGAGTGATTACGTAGCATTGAAGATGAGAGTTTACAGATTTGCTTATAGTTGGGTATTTAGAACCCGAGTTATTTAAATGATTGAGAGATTATGGTCAGAGTGATTACGTAGAATCGAGGATGAGAGTTTACAGATTTGCTTAGAGTTGGGTATTTAGAACCCGAGTTAGAAGACGATTAGTTAGCATATTTTGGAGAGAATCTGGGATGAAATTTTGGATTTAAATAAGTATTGAAAAACTTGAGAACGAGAAAACTTGAGAAGGAGATTAGTGGTAGCATTATATATAAAGGGGAAGGGTTAGAATTTGATATTTAGACCTTAAGTATTTAGTGGTGTATGATTTGAGGAAATATACGAATTATTTAGTGAGAGGGATGGAACTTGCCAGAAGAATGTGTGCATTAGGGATAAGATTAAGTTAAAATTTCGAGGGTTTGACTCTTATGTAGCAAAGTCGGAACCGCTGGTGTTATAAATCGTTGAGGTCAAAGTCTATAAGTTTAAGAGTGGATAGGTTTAAATATAGGATGTAAGTTAGAACTCAAATGCTGGGATTATGCAATATAGTTAGAAGAAGGGCTAGGCTAGATTATGAATTTTGGATGGACTTAAGAGGAAAGAGGTAAGCGAAGAGATAAGTAAATTTTAATGGAAAGTTAGATAAAAGAGTTAGCCATTGATTATTTAGAGGTCTGCAGTATGTAGGTTCACAGAGAAAGTTTACAACTAAATTTAGGAGTAAGGGTAATTCAGGAAGGCTGTGAATCTAGGGAAGTTTCAATTTTGAAATTACTGAGGTTGAAGTTAGACGGATTGAGAGATTTGAGTATGAGGGTTGTGTTGGAACAACTAATGAAATGTCATGAATTGTCTTGATTGGCTAATATTAGTAAGTGTAAGAGATAAAAGTGATAAGTTAGGAGTGAGATGGTAGAGTAGAAAGAAAGTTAAAACTTAAGGATTTAGGGTAAGATGTTTATGTACTGAGTTCTTAGTGTTACGGTAGTTGATGAACATTGGATGAGAGAAGTTAGAGTTGGAATTAAGTTGGAAAAATTTGAAAGTATAGGTGATAAATGATTTAATTGAAGTTAATGGGCGTATAAATACTCAAGCTAGGCAAAAATGAAAACTTTGGGAGATGTAAAAAAAAGTGTAGTGAAGTCAATAATTGTAGGGATTGTTGAGCGCTGTGGTGTATAGTTTGGAGTGTATAGTTTAGAATGACTCAATTTAGAATCGTAGAGAGTTGCCAATTTGGAGTGAATGAAAATTTAGTTAGTACTAATAGGGTAAGAGGCGATAGTAAGAGGCGATAGTAAGATCGAAGGGAATTTGAAATCTAGAACTAAGGGTAAGAAGTTTACTCCGTATCTCAGGATTTCTCAATTGGGGTAGAATAGAGAGTTGTAGTGGTTTGTACGTGTTTGATAGACACGGGAGTAGAAAGATGAGGAATAAGATAAATTTAACCTGAGGAAAAGCTAGAGTTGAGGTAAGATAAAAGGGTCTAAGTGATAAGTGTTTAGGCTAAAGTTAATGGAAGTATGAGTTTTCGAGTTATAGAGTGTAGAGATAGGTAAAGTCAAACTTTTAGACTTAGTGTGGCAACTCTAAAGTTAAGAGGGTAGAGTTGAGATGAATATGTTGAGGAATACCAAGGGTACGCAAATTTTGAGGACAAAATTTTTTTAAGGAGGGTGGAATGTAA
This sequence comes from Begonia masoniana, assembly GCA_022432975.1. Classification (NCBI taxonomy): domain Eukaryota; kingdom Viridiplantae; phylum Streptophyta; class Magnoliopsida; order Cucurbitales; family Begoniaceae; genus Begonia; species Begonia masoniana. The sequence continues at coordinate 27,443,092 of CM039511.1, forward strand.
CACCTGAGAATTTAATTAAGTTATGGATCTTAGAATTTATCTAAGTTAGAAGGAAAAATTTGGAGAGAAAATAAAAGGATAAGGTAGTTGTTTAATAAAATACTTGTTTTAATTAATTTATAGTTGTTTTACTTAATTAAAAGAAAAGTGAATAAATTTGGTTGAACTAAAGCTGGGTATGGGATGAGAGTTAAATTAGAGAAATTTAACGGTTGATTGTATGGGAGGAGATGTAATTTGTATTAATGGTTAATATTATTCTTATTATTATTATTATTATTATTAATATTAATTTAAAAAATAAAAAATAAAAGAGGAAAGACAAAATGGCTCGAGGCCATTCTGTCGTTCGAGCTGTTCAAGCGTCGAAGACCCGAACGGCGACGGAGAGACGCGAGCGACGTTCGGCGACTTGTTCACCGCCGATTTCTGATGTTTTCTGGCCAGACGACGACGCCGAGCAAGTTCCGGCTCTCTCCACGCACGAACCGACAGGTAAGGCTCGATTTTTTTTGCCCTCTTCTTGCTCGGTTTGTGGCCGAGGGTGATGAGCTGCGTTGAGCTCCGATCACCGGCCGTTTTTGGCTACTCTCGGCGTCGTATTGCCGACTCGGTGCTGGCAAGGACAGTCGAGCTGTGTGCAGCTCGGGAGGAGCTAAAAATCGAGGGCTAGGTTTTTGGAGCCTCAGGTTTTTGTGTTGAATTCTGGTTTTTCTTGTTAGGTTATGTTAATTAGATGTTAGGGGGATTGAATGGTGAGGAAATGGAGGAGATTTGATGGAAAACCAGGAAAGGGAAAATTTTCGGTTTAGGGCAGATTCGGGTTTTCTGATATTTGACCTAGCTACAGCCTTTTGTTTTAAAATTCCTTTTGGCAGGGTTAAAATAGGTTATTAGAGGAGTACGTGGCCGCTGGAATCGTTCGATTCCGATAACCGACGCAAAAGTTACGAGTGTTTGAAGTTCGGGTCAGTTTTTACCGAACTCAAATTAGTGGCCCGTTTAGTTAGGTTTTAGTTGGATTAGGCTAGAAATAGTAGTTTGAGAGTAATTGGTGGATGTAGACTTAATTTTAATGAAGTTTGAATATTTGTCGTAGGTCGAGCTGTAAATGGGCAGGGAACCGAGTAGCCTCAGTGACCTAGGACGTCAGGTAAGTAGTGGACGTGTATTTTGTTGCCTTCGGGCCTACACCAGGGAACGGTAGGAAGCTATTTGTTGTTTGTTTGTTTGTTGTTTGGTTGTTTTGCTTTCTTTGTTGGTTAAGCATTGTATTGACCTGGAGCATGGTTTCGAATGGTAAGTATGAAATGGAAACTGATAAGTAGAAGAGGCAATAGGGTGACACCTGCGAGGGACTATAGTTGAGTCGCCCAGTCGCGTTAGGGTGACACCTGCGAGGGACTATAGTTGAGTCGCCCAGTCGCGTTAGGGTGACACCTGCGAGGGACTATAGTTGAGTCGCCCAGTCGCGTTAGGGTGACACCTGCGAGGGACTATAGTTGAGTCGCCCAGTCGCGTTAGGGTGACACCTGCGAGGGACTATAGTTGAGTCGCCCAGTCGCGTTAGGGTGACACCTGCGAGGGACTATAGTTGAGTCGCCCAGTCGCGTTAGGGTGACACCTGCGAGGGACTATAGTTGAGTCGCCCAGTCGCGTTAGGGTGACACCTGCGAGGGACTATAGTTGAGTCGCCCAGTCGCGTTAGGGTGACACCTGCGAGGGACTATAGTTGAGTCGCCCAGTCGCGTTAGGGTGACACCTGCGAGGGACTATAGTTGAGTCGCCCAGTCGCGTTAGGGTGACACCTGCGAGGGACTATAGTTGAGTCGCCCAGTCGCGTTAGGGTGACACCTGCGAGGGACTATAGTTGAGTCGCCCAGTCGCGTTAGGGTGACACCTGCGAGGGACTATAGTTGAGTCGCCCAGTCGCGTTAGGGTGACACCTGCGAGGGACTATAGTTGAGTCGCCCAGTCGCGTTAGGGTGACACCTGCGAGGGACTATAGTTGAGTCGCCCAGTCGCGTTAGGGTGACACCTGCGAGGGACTATAGTTGAGTCGCCCAGTCGCGTTAGGGTGACACCTGCGAGGGACTATAGTTGAGTCGCCCAGTCGCGTTAGGGTGACACCTGCGAGGGACTATAGTTGAGTCGCCCAGTCGCGTTAGGGTGACACCTGCGAGGGACTATAGTTGAGTCGCCCAGTCGCGTTAGGGTGAAACCTGCGAGGGACTATAGTTGAGTCGCCCAGTCGCGTTAGGGTGACACCTGCGAGGGACTATAGTTGAGTCGCCCAGTCGCGTTAGGGTGACACCTGCGAGGGACTATAGTTGAGTCGACGTGTATTTTGTTGCCTTCAGGCCTACACCTAGGGACGGGTAGGAAGCTATTTGTTGTTTGTTGTTGTTGTTTGGTTGTTTTGCTTTCTTTGTTGGTTAGCATTGTATTGACCTGGAGATGGTTTCGAATGGTAAGTATGAAATGGAAACTGATAAGTAGAAAAGCAATGTGGCATTATGGTTTTGTGGGGTTGTGTTAAGGTGGCACCCGCAAGGGACTATAGTAGAGTTGAACAGTCGCATTAGGGTGGCCTGTGGGCATGGTGTTAGTTGAGTCGCCCAGTCGCGTTAGGGGTTGTGAGTCGCCCAGTCGCGTTAGGGTGACACCTGCGAGGGACTATAGTTGAGTCGCCCAGTCGCGTTAGGGTGGCCTGTGGGCATGGTGTTAGTTGAGTCGCCCAGTCGCGTTAGGGTGACACCTGCGAGGACTCCGTGTGAGTCACCTAGTCGCGTTACGGTGGCACCTGCGAGGGACTATAGTTGAGTCACCCAGTCGCTTTAGGGTGACACCTGCGAGGGACTCTGTGAGAGTCGCCTAGTCGCGTTACGGTGGCACCTGTGAGGGACTATAGTTGAGTTGCCTAGTCGCGTTAGGGTGACACCTACGAGGGACTATAGTTGAGTCGCCCAGTCGCGTTACAGTGGCACCTGCGAGGACTATAGTTGAGTCGCCCAGTCGCGTTAGGGTGACACCTGCAAGGAACTCCGTGTGAGTCGCCTAGTCACGTTACCGTGACACCTGCGAGGGACTATAGTGGAGTCGCCCAGTCGCGTTAGAGTGACACCTGCGAGGGACTCCAAGGGAGTCGCCCAGTCGTGTTAAGGTGGCACTTGCGAGAGACTTTGTGAGAGTCGAACACCTGCGAGGGACTTCTTGGGAGTTGCCCAGTCGCGTTAGGGTGGCACCTACGAGGGACTCTATGGGAGTCGCTTAGTCGCGTGAAGGTGCGAGGTTAGAACTGGTGAGGGGTTCTATGATAGAACAATGCATAGAAAACGAAACGAGAATAACATAGCGAGTAGAAACTGCATGTGATAGGATTGGTTGCATTTTGTTTAGTCGCATTTGTTATCCCCTACTTGCTAAGCGTAAGCTTACGTGTGTGTGTGTGTGTGTGTTCTATGGTGTAGGTATCGACGCGGTTACAGGTGAGCTAGACGATGGAGCCAGGATTATGCGGCAGTTGATAACACACGGTTAGGATTAAGGGAAATTAGTGAGTCTAGGCAGTTAGGTATGACAAGAGAGAGCTTCGGGAGACTTAGCTTTAAATTCTGCTGTGTCAGTTTTATTTTTATATTTTGGTGTTTATAAGAATTATCGAGGTTAGAGTGAGCCAAGTAGCGCACCGAGCCAGGATAGGTTCAGGGGCGTTACACAAATGTTTGGCTAAAGTGTGCTGAGAATTTTAATGACAGTGGTGGTTTTAATGCTTGGATACGTTTTAGAAATTATTCTGATATTGAGATATGGTTGGTTTTAACTGTAGTTCTTCTTTCTGGATTTTGAGCAATTTTATGGACTTAAGTTGTTTTAAATGGTTGCTGTCAAAATTTTAATGTCCTTTGGAAGTCAGAATTATCCACTAATTTATGTATAATCGATTAAGTTATGTTCCTGTCATAAGAGTAGTCGTCCAGAGTTGTAAGGAAAAACAGTCGTCCAAAGTTGTATGTAGAAATAGTCGTCCAGAGTTGTAAGTAAAAATAGTCGCCCAGAATTAAAAGGGAAAATAGTAGTCCAGTTTGTGGACGAATAAGTCTAAGTAGTCTATGGACGTTGGAGTCCGTGGACGAATAAGTCTAAGTAGTCTATGGACGTCGGAACCTGTGAACAAATTTAAGTAAATCTATGGACGTTAGTCCGTGGACGATGAATTTATGTAATCCTGTGGACGAGTAAGTCACGTGGACCGTGGACGACAAAGGCACATGTTCCGTGGACGATGAGTTTATGTAATCCCGTGGACGATGAAGTCACGTGGTCTGTGGACGAAGATTCTAAGTAAGTCTGTGGACAAAAATCCGTAGATGTTAAACCTATGTAGCCGTGGACGAGAGGAACAGTAGTCCAAAGTTATATGTAATTGTCATAGAGATTGGTGAGGCGTCATCGTCAAGAGTTATTATCCAGAGTCGCGACGTCCAAAGTCGCTTGTCCAGAGCTCGTCGTCCAGAGCCATAGACGAGTACGTCATCCATGGTTGTGGACGACAAACTCTGTGGATGCCAGATCGCCTAGTAGTGTCGAACTGGCTGTAGATGTTGCAGAGAGCTTTCGAACATTTTTCTTTATTATTCTGTTTAAACTGAAGGGTTCTTCTAGTCTGTTTTCGTCATGATTCTATTTTTACATAAAAGTTTCCCGCTGCAAGGTTTTGATGTTTTAAACAATTGCCGAATTTTGCTGTTGAGAGAAATTTTAAAATCTTCCAAGAATTTTCTAGTTTTGTTCAATGAATATGAGTAGCAAACCGGGTTGAACAACTCGGGGCGTTACAACTGTCTTCTTCGATTTTACGCTTATGAGACAAAATATATTTCACAAACTTTGCATATTTAGGCATTTGCTCGAGGGCCTCTGCAAATGGAATGTTGATGTGGAGCTTTTTGAAGACATCAAGGAACTTAGGAAATTGATTATCAAACTTCACATTCTTCAATCTTTGTGGAAACGTCACTTGAGGTGGAATTGCTTGTATTGGCGACAGATGAGATGGTAGAGACCTTTGAGCTTCATTTTCACTTGAACCCTAATTATAAAACTTGGCTCTTTTTGCACTAGTTCAGTTTCATTTTGAGTGGTAATTGTATTACAATGCTCTTTTGGATTTATTTCTGTATTGCTAGGTAGTGTAAGATCCTCCATTAATGATACTAGCAAATTGGCCAAGTTGATTCTCAAGATTTTGCATCATAGAGGCCTCTAGATCATTTTTCTGCTCAAGTTGTTAAGATGGATCGGGTTGAGATGCTTGAGGCATTTGCATAGCATTTTGGGAATTTCTCGATGAAAAATTTGAATGTTGTCACCACCCTGGATTATAAGTGTTTGAGTTGGGATTGACTTGCCGATTAAAATTTCCCAGGTAGTTAACTTCTTCAGCTGATTTATTCGGCATAGGATTTCCCGCTTGACATTCTTCATTTTGATGCGGTCCTTGACACTATTGACAATTAACCATCGGCGCTTTTCCCACACTAGCTGCTATATGAGACTCTTGTAACTGTTTAGCCAATGAGGCAACTTGTAGTGTCAAGACTTTCATAGCTTCAATCTCTGTTGTGCCAGTTGTTCGTTTTATAATTGATCGCTCCACAGGACACTGGTCATTATTAAGTGCCAATTATTCTAAATGGTCATATGTAGCTTCTTCAGTTTTCCTCATTAAGGCACCACTTGCAGCTGCATTTACTAGTGTTTTAGTAGATGATGATAGTCCCACATAGAGAGTTTGAATATGCGTCCACTTTGGCAGGCCATGGTTAGGGCATTTTCTCAGCATATCTTTGAATCTCGCCCATGCCTCATAAAGAGTTTTCCCATCGAATTGACTAAAATTGATTATATCATTTCGGAGTTTAGCAGTTTTCTCTAAGAGAAATAATTTAAAAAGGAACTTCTGGCATAATTCTTCCCATGTAGTAATAGAGTTGGCTGGCAGAGAGTTAAGCTAATTCTTCGCTCGGTCTCGTAATGAGAACGGAAATAATCGCAGTCTCACTGCATCATCCCCCACGTTGTGGTATCTGAAAGTGTTGCATACTTCCAATCGCAGGCATCATTGGGATCCTCAGAAGGTAATCCACTGAACTGAGACTGTTGAATCATATGCAAGATGCCTGGCTTAATTTAAAAATTTGCTACAATAGCCGGCTTTCGAATAGCTAAATGAATCTCAGATACAGTAGGTATAACGTAGTACAGCAAGTTCCGGTTCTCAGCATTGTCTTCCCCATTATCTCCCATGATGGCACGCGCTAATTGAATAACTTCTCTTATCTCTCTATGATTTTGTCCACACGTACGCTTGATCTCTGACCCGGATGTGTAAATATGTACGATGGTTGCACGAACTGAAACCCGGATGGCGGTACGTCCGCACGGGTGAGCCGGAAGGTGACGGGTCGTAAAATGGGGTCGTCATAATCCCACATCGCTTGGGGAAGTATGTGGAAATGAAACATATGTAAAGAGACTCTCCCACGATAGTAAGACGCGTTTTGGAGCACTATTGGTAACGGATCCCATAAGAACTCCGAAGTTATAAGTGCTTCGGCGAGAGTACTACCAGGTTGGGTAACCGACTGGGAAGTCCTCGCCAAACAAAGTCGTGAGGGGAGGATATTGGGCAATGGCCCAATCCCCAGAGCGGACAATATCTTACTGGGATAAGGGGTCGTTACAGCGGGAGAAGATTAGTGTCTCCTTATTTACGCATACACCTGGAAATAACACAGAATTGAAACAAGAATAAAATAAATATAATTCAAAATAACACTACAAATATTTAATTTGATATCAATAATAAAGTCCCTGGCAACGACGCCAAAAACTTGTTGTGAAAAATAGTTCGCAAGTGTATGAGTCGCAACAAGTAATAAAGTGATAAGTAGAGTGTCGAACTCATGAGGACTTTTTAATTGTTAATCAAACAAAGTTAATTTCAGTCTAATTTGAATAACGATATTTTCGTGAATTTGGATTCAAAATAAAGTAAGAGCAATTGATTAAATAACAGAAAATTAAATGAGTTTAAAAATATAATGAGAAAGTTTTAGGGTTTTCGATTTCACCTAAATTAATCCTATTTAGTATTCCTAATCCAAATCATTAATTTCTATTTCTATGTGTTGATGGAAATTTCACAAAAATATTTATCAATCTCTCGAGCAATGACAAACTTATCCAACTAACGGGTTATCACCTCTCGGTCTCAAACCCTAAAAATTAATTGAATACATTAAGAATGAGAAATTATACTACCACATGAACGCCTTAGCTATCTCTAGCCTAAGATCCTTTTCCTGGTAAATTATTCAGTGCTCGATTATTTATCACTTCTCGGTCTCAAAATAATCCTACAAAGATGCTAATGTTGATCAGGAAATCGCAAGCTTTAAGAACAACATAATTTATTCAACACAATATTGAAACAAAAAATCAATAACTTGAATTAAAGGAAAAACTAAATATTTATAATTTGGCTACATCGTAGCCCTAGAAAAGAAAATTAGTTCATGCTAGAATAAAGAGAAACAATAAAAATAATAAAGATGTTCATAGCTCAGAAGAGAAAGAGAAAGAAAAATGGGGTTGTCGATCCGAAATCTTCTTTCTCCCTTGCTCTCGCTTCGTTCCGGTTTCTGTCTCGCTAGGGCCTGAATTCTCTTCTCCTCTGAATCGGCCCCCCTTCTCTTTTAACCTAATTCTTAATTAATCTGAAGCCTCCAATCATCGTCGATGGCTGAGATTAAAACAGGCTTTAATGGTCCAGCTTCAACGGTCCAGATTTAAACACTTTTTAGCCATTAAAACAGCCGATCGATCGCAAGATGTGTAGCCGATCGATCGGCAACAAATTTTTGCTTTTTGTAAATCAACGCATCAGCCGATTGATCGCGAGATGTGGCCGATCGATCGACAACTTCACTGTTTTCTCTTAAAATTGTTCATTTAGCCGATCAATCGGTTGGAATCCTATGATCGATCGGCTAATCTCCTGTTTTTCAACAAATTCAGCTTCAGCCGATCGATCGCGAGGTGTGGCCGATCGATCGGCTGCCCTTCTGCCCGAATGATTCTTCTCTTCATTGGCCGATCGATCGGTGAATTTTGGCCGATCGATCGGCAACTCTTTTGCTTTTCGTCTAGTTTGCTTTTAAAACCTGTATTTCTTCAATTTTTCTACACACTTGCACCAAATATATCATAATCTTTAATACACTTGAGTAAAACTCATCAATTCAAGCATTAAAGAGTATAATAAAGTGTGTAAAATACACAAGTATCAACGATAAACGATAGCAGATGCGATCTGAAAAATATCAGAAATATTTTTCCATTGCCGTAAAATTATAACGACCAAAAACTAAGAGAAATAATAGTCAAAATGAACACCGAGAATTTTACGTAAAAACCCAAATCGGAAAAAGACTATGGAGACCAAGTCCAGAAAGATCTCACTATGAAAAATAAGATTTACAATAATTTTCTAGATATTGAACATCCTAGAAAATATTTACTAAGAGAAATCACCATTCTTACTGTACTCAAACGTACCACTCATATTTTTCTCTCAGACTCTTTCTTTTCTCTCCCTCTAAAAATAATCCTCACTATATTTCTCTTCCTCTTCACTCAGAAGTGATTTTCTTCGTCTCTCTTGGATAAAAGATTTCACTACTCTTCGAATGTATTCGGATCGCATCTGCTATCATTTATCGTACCGCTTATTTCAGTGGGGTTCCCGTATGATTTCTTTTTTATTTTTTCCCAACACAAAGTCCTTTCTCTTTTCTCTTCATCATTTCCTTTGCAGACAATCTTTTAACAAGTAACAGACAGTAAACTCGAATTTTGCTGAATTGATGGTGTAGGTAATAATGGCGGTGCTGAATTAGCTGCCTTCATTGGTTGAGAATATTGTGTCTTAGCAACGTTTTCTCATGCCATGATCATTCAATTTATCTTCCATTAATTTGGCTAAACTGATAGCCTGTTCTAACGAGCTATGTTTTAGAGCTTGTACCTCTCGTTTGATGTCACTTCTGAGACCCGATTCAAAACAACTATGCAAAAATGAAGGAGACACTCCAACAGTTTGATTCATCAAAATTTCAAAGCGATTTTGAAAATCAAGAATAGTTGTAACCTGAGTTAATTTTGACAATTCTCCTTGAAGGTCTCGATATTTTGTTGGCCCAAAAAGGACAAAAAGGGCTTGTAAAAATTCACGCCAATTTGTTACCATTTTGTTTCAGTAAAGCCATTGGAACCATTGTAATGCTGCACCATCCAAGTGAAAGGACGCAATATTCAATCTCTGAACTTCATCCAATTCATAATAATCGATAAAGCATTCAGCCTTGAAAATGCAGCCATGAGGATTGTCACTGTCAAATCTTGGAACATCCAGTTTGATCGATTTAAAGGACTTATTCTAATTAGCAATAAAACTCTCTGCTTGTTTACCTTGACTGCTGGAGGTTTCAATGTTTGCTAGAATTGGATTTCAAATGTGTTGCTCTATACGGCCTTCCATTGCCGTTAGCTTCACACTAATCTCTTTTAACAGCGAACCAAAATTGATTAATTGTTGCTCATGATTCGTCAGACGGTTCTTGCATTCTTCCAAGAAGTGAGTCTTAGCAGACTGAGAGCGAGTACCATCCGCCATTCTTTTCGAGGTGCAATGAAAGCACCAATGTTATGGATTATTCAGTAGTAATAGAAGAAGAAATAAGAAATTCCAAGAGAAAGAAGAAGAGTTTCTCTGAGTAATCTTTTCTGCCTTCTCATTCATTCTCCCTTTTTTACACTCTCCCTCAAATAAATGTTAAAGTTTTAAGTTGAATGGACCCTCAAAATTCATTGTTTAATTTGTACTTTCCCTATAAAATTATTAGAAGTGGTTATGCTTTCATAGAAATATATCCAATCTTGCCTACCTGAATGAGCTTCACAAATACTTGTTTCTTCTCGAAAGGCCACCCAGTGCCGTATTGGGTACAGTAAGACCAAAAATTTTGTTCACAGGAATTTACTTGTTATTATGACTACTGCAAATATTCTATGTTTGTCGACATTTAGTTAGAGACAAATAAAAATATGGATAGCTTACGTTACAGTTTTATAGTTTGTTTTGTTATTTTCTTCTTCATTGTCTTTCTATTCTTTTGTCTTTTCTTCCTCTATACATTAAGAGTAGTTCCGCAACTCAAATAATGCTTATGAGAATCAGTTTTCTCTTCTCAATTCTTTTCGTAATATGGTATCAGAGTCGTGCGATCATTGGACATTCCTCCTCTGACGTCCTTAGTCTTTTCATATGCCTCGAGGCAAAGTAGCTACAACAGCTACCCAGTTGAGCATCTTCTTGTTTCATTGATGGAAGATTGCAAAAGTTCATATTTTCTCCATAATGGAAGTAATCCAGGTTTGATACTTATATCTCATCCTCGATTGGGTCGAATTTAAATACATGGAAGAGAGTGAGGACTCTGTGTGACGACCCCAACCCGGTCAGGGCCGCCACGGCAGAACCTTGACGTAATCTTAACTTAAAACCATCGGATTTTTACGTAAAATTTGTCCATTTTTACATAACATGGTAACACCAACTGGACATAGACAAATGACCCTCCTCGATCAACCCTAACTAGACTAACTTTAACTTAAACACGACCGGCATAAAAGTCGTCAACTTTTAAATTATTAAAACGAAGTAAAAACCCTTTTTCGGAAAAATGTCGACTCGGTTTTTGGGCCATTAAAATCCTTTAAAATACGCGGGGGTCGCCTGTAAAATACGTTTAAAAGGTATCGTAAAAGGTCGAAAATAAAAAAAAATTTCACTTGCCAATCACTATCGATCGGGCCGGCTCGGGTTTCCCGACTAAAAACAACCCTAAACCACTATCGATCTCACCCAAAGCCCGATCGATCGGGCCGGCTCGGGTTTCCTAACTAAAAATGATCCTAAACCACGATCGATGGCGTCGCGAGTGCGATCGATCGTGTGGGCAACATCCTGGGCGCGCCGAGCGTGCGCGGACCGCTCCCGGCCAGCGCGCACCAGCGCCTGGCCTGCACGCCCACGTACCCTTTTCCTTACACTTAGCCAAATTTTCTCTTCCAAACTCTTACCCTGCACCTTAAACTTTCCAAAAATCATTCCCCCACCACATTAAATACACGATACTTCAAACTCCTGAAAAACCCGATTCAAAAACATACCCGAACACGTGTTTAAAATTTGTAAAAACAAACAGCATGGATCGCTCTAGAACCCGAGCGTATCCTTACAGTTTAAAATTCCTAAAATCGTTAAACAACAATTCCACTTAATCCACAAAACAAACATCTCCATAAACATCCAAATCCCTAAAACTTTCCCAAAACAAATATATTTATCGAATCATTCAAAATAACACGACTCCAAGCCTACTTCCACTATAAAATTCTAAAAATAACAAACTTAACTATACGACCTAAAACCCAACACCTTTTTAATCAACGAAACTAACTCACATCCATTCGACACAAAATAGTTTGGTGCACACCATCAGATAAACAAGCCAAGCCAAAACACGTCCCGTCACCACGAGCCCCTCCCGTCGACCATCTATACATGACCATCGAGAGAAAGTTTCGCACCTTCGATCTTTTCACCTACATCATGAAACATAAACATTAAGCCTAATGCTTAGTAAGGGAATGCACTATACTTAACATGTACATGAATGCATGAATTCATACAGCTTATTCATTTACTTGTTCTTATTTGTTTACTTGTTCATATTCTTTTTCTTTTCAGTTGACATGGATTAAGGAGGGGATGTGCCAGGGAGTACGCCAAGTGCGTGTACATAGTCCTTTCGGCCGTAATCATGATCCATCACGTGGACAGTGACATTAGTTTTGTTGATATGACCATACTATTCCAACCCACACTTAATCGTTACCTTTCCTGCACATAGATCATACATGGAAACATTTCATATGACTTTTGAGCAAACATGATGCATGAAGAATTCACGTATAACATATCATCAAACAATTTACAAACGTACATAGACATGCTTTACTCGTAACGAAACTAACAAACAACTATTAACTAACATCCTAGGCTACCCGACACGTTCAACCACACCATCATAAAATCATCATCAAAGCACGAAAACCTAACATTGACACGATGTAGGGCCTTAAGGGCCGGAAACCTAACACCCACTTACCTGGCGTCATTAGAAATGTCGAGCACCGTCCGAAAGCTTGGTTCACCTAACACATTTTACAAGTAGTGGCATTAAAATTGATCCTAAATAAACAAATTCCATACATAAACCAAGCTCCTAACTAAGGCAAATTCTTTCCTAAAACTTCATTTTCTTCATTTAGGCATTTCATCGAGCACGTTGTGCTCACAAATTCCCAAACTCCATTAATGGCTCTCCAACAACCAAAAATCCCTAAAAGTTTATCAATTCACCACAATAACCGTAAATGCATCTCCAATCAACAACCCAACACATTTCTATCCTAAAATGACAATTTCAAGAAAAGCCCAATTGAAACCCTTACAGAAGAACACCCTAAAAACTACAACAAAACGCGCCCAACGCTTAGAGCTTACCTAGAACGTCAAACGAGAGAAAAAAATGAAGAAGAAACACCGGAGGAGGAAGCGTTGATCGGCAAGGGAGAAATGGCATGAGAGGAGGAATCGCCAAAATGGAGAGCAAATTGCTCTCTGGAAACTTGTGTGGAAATGGCTAAGGAGAAGAAGAGTAATCTGTGTTTTTATAAAAAAGAATTAATGATTCCCTTAATTACAAGTTTGCCCCTAAATCAATTACACACTTAGTTCGTTATTTTGCCTATAGATTTGGTTTTTCCGAAATTCTCTTACTCCTCCAAAAATCTATATTAATTTCTAGGGTTCTAACGAAACTCTCCGTTCACAAAACAGGCTTAATTTACTATTTTTACGAATTAAAATCGCTATAGGGCTAAAAATGGAATTTGGTGTTACGCTATCAATTTGGATTTTCAAAAATTTACTTATTCTTCTAAAAATCCCCAAAAATTTCTAGGATTCTAATAAAATCTCCCCCTCACAAAACAGACCTATATTTTTTATTTACGAAAATACCCCTAAGATGGAAACCCGAAAAAACCTGGGCGTTACATCCTTCCCTCCTTAATTGGAATTTTGTCCTCAAAATTGTTGCTTGGTTAACTCCTATTTATTCACTCTCACATTATCTAAGTAGCAATACCCGCAATACTAACCTCAACACTCCTATGGTCTTACTCACCCTTCGGGTCTTCACAGTTCCTCATATCCCCAATGTTTTAAATCTTTCTAACTACGCGCTTCATAATTCAATCGCTCATACTTCTATTGGCTTCAACTTAACCTCCATCACCTAGACTCTCGAGTTAAGTTCATTCAGTTCCTAACCTTTCTAATTTTATGACAACAACACGCATCTACTGGATCAAACCCTCAAAGCTTCTTCAATTCTATGACACTAAGGACATGATACATATATTCCTTATCCTAATTCTCCATTTCGAACTCTTCTCCACACTACTATCTCCTTCCCAAATCATTACTTTCACTTTCTAAACCTACTTACCTTGGGCAATCACAACATTTCCTTAGCCACTCTAATGTCATTCTCGTACACAGAACTTTAATTACTTAAATATACCCCTTTACGCTTTCAAGGTATCCTCTAAGTCTCTACAATTATATCCATTATGCTCGTTTTATCCAACTCTTACCTCGGTCATCATCAATCACTAATAAATTCTTAAGTCCAAACTAATTCGTTAAACCATTTACCCAACATCTTAAGGGTGCTTAAACAATTCGACGTAACTTACAAGTTGAAACATTTTCTAAACCTCCTGATCTAACCTCACTTCTAAGCTCACTTGTACAGTCCTCGTGTAAATCTTCTTTCCTTTCGTCCAATATGCTCCTAATTCCTCAACCTTAACGACTCGACTCTCATTACAACCTTCATTAAATCTAGTTAATATCCTCACTTACCTGTATGACATTATCCGAAACCCAAAAATCTACCTAACCGGCCATTTTATCTTACATCTCAGTGAGTCTCTAATTCCTCAAGTTACGATCTTCTTCATACACTTAAGTTTATCATCCCTAACCGGCCATTTTATCTTACATCTCATTGGCTCCGACTTCGTTACATACGGGTCGAGCCTTTGAAATTTCCTAATTTAGTGTTATTCCTAATGCACTTAAATGTTTTTCATGCAAGATCTTGCTTTCCTCATCTGATAACCCACTAATCCCTCGACTCGCATGACTCTAACATTCAAGCTTAACTTCCAATCAAAACTCTTCATCTAATTAAACAATGCCCTACACTTATTCCTAATATCACAAAAGATTTTCCTCCAAGGTTACTATCTAGTCTAATATCTTTCATTCCTTCTAGTCAGGCTCTAATTATTCTACTTGGCTTCCTAACAACAATTTACCTAACGATCTTTTTGTTAGCAAACTTGTTGTAAGTAGATTTACAATCTTAATCCTAATCTTTTAAAATTTCCTAATCTTGTCCTTCTATTTTCAAAAAATTTAGGGGTTCTTAACTTAAACTTTTTCAACTATAGACTCGACTCTTAACTCCGACACTCATGACTCAACGAATTTGAAATCCTTTTATCTTCGCTACCATTTCTATAGTTAATATTCACCCCTGTCGATTCACCATCCTTTCTAACATTGCACGGGATACACTAAACCTCTAAACATGACTTTCAATCTAAGGCGCTAAACTCACCTTTGATTAGTTACCCTTTTAGACGTTCCAAGTTAATTTCTAACTCTTATACTTTACCTTATGTCCCTAGGTTAAGCAGCACCTAATTACCTAACGCATCTACTATTCATTGATCACCCTAAACTTCACTAAGTCTTCCTTTTCTATATAGTGTCGGTTGTGATCCCACCGCTCATCAGTAACTGTCCTTCATTGGTTAGTTCTTTAAGATGGTACCTATCTCCTAGAGAACAGCTAAATTATATGACCTTTTGTATGATCCCTTATTGTTTCTAATTTATTAAATTACCAACCTCACTTAGATCTCATTATTTCCCTCACCAAAATTGGACAATACAAAAACTCCTATGTAACCACCCAGATTATACATCCTAGACTTCGTATCGATCTATCACACCATCATCGTAAAAGTAAGCAACACGTCTCTTACTCTCTCAATAGTTTACATAAGCTAAACTCCCAAACATTGCCTTCATCTAAACACTCCTGAATTCGCGTGAGCCTAAAATATATGAGTCTCTACTATGCCCTCTTATTCACTTAGACGTACTAGTGGTATCAATGCCAGGTTACCTAATTTGATACATAACTATCTCTCTTTCTTAAATTGAGGTTACATCATCATGTTTCTAATTCACCATCTCTAACCCTTCTATTCTCAAACTTACCTTTATATGTTGCCTTTCAAATCGTAAAGGTTAACCACGACTCCATCTACTAACTACTGAAATGAAATTATACCTGGAACCACAAATGGTTGGGCAGCTTCCCTATCATCGGTTATAGTAGTTATCCTCGAAGGACCACCTGGTGGTATCCCGTTCGGTCCTAGACAATCTCTGGCTTTGTGACCCCTTCTATCGCACCTAAAATATCGGTCCGAATACAATCTACATTCCCCGAAATGACCCTTTCGGCATGTAAATCACAGAGGAGCTTGACGAGCTCCTCGGGGTCGTTTGCTCTTGCCCTGCACAATCGATAAATTGTTGGGCCTCTTAATGCCCCTCGCTGGTTGTGGCCTTTCATCGACTGGGGGTGGTGGAAAATCACCGAGGGACCCCTCAACCTGGATCGGATCTATGACACATCCACTGAGTATTGGAGGTTGAAATTGCCTAGTTTGTTCTCTACCCCGGTTCCATGAAGTATCATCTTGTCTATTACCATTTCAACCTTGGTTGAGTAAAATCCCTATCTGCTCTGATTGTTGGTGCACTACGTCTATAAGCTGGCTAATAAGATTCTCCTCGGGTTGTCTAGGTGCTTTCGGCATTTTCTTGTTCCTAGACACATTAAGAAACACACAGAAAATAAACATCTAAGAATCATACTTAAACGTAAACACTTACAATCGATGGAGAGTTCCCGTGTGGCGGTGTGTTTGGCAGGCAGATCACAGAATCGCTTTTAAAACTCCGTCGCTCTGATACCATAATTGTGACGACCCCAACCCGGTCAGGGCTGCCACGGCAGAACCATGACGTAATCTTAACTTTAGACAATCAGATTTTCACGTAAAATTTTTCCATTTTTACACAACACGCTAACACCAACTGGACATAGACAAATGACCCTCCTCGATCGACCCTAACTAGACTAACTTTAACTTAAACACGACCGGCAAAAAAGTCGTCAACTTTTAAATCATTAAAACGAAGTAAAAACCCTTTTTTGGAAAAACGTCGACTCGGTTTTTGGGCCCTTAAAATCATTTAAAATACGCGGGGGTCGCCCGTAAAATACGTTTAAAAGGTATCGTAAAAGGTCAGAAATAAAAAAAAAAAATTGCACTTGCCAATCACGATCGATCGCCCCCAAAGCCCGATCGATCGGGCCGGCTCGGGTTTCCCGACTAAAAACGACCCTAAACCACGATAGATCGCGCCACGGGTGCGATCGATCGTGTGGGCAACATCCTAGGTGCGCCCAGCATGCCCGCTGCGCGCGCGCGACGCGCCTGGCCAGCGCGCACCAGCGCCTGGCCAGCACGCCCACCTACCCTTTTTCTTACACTTAGCCAAATTTTCTCTTCCAAACTCTTACCCTTCACCTTAAACTTTCCAAAAATCATTCCCCCACCACATTAAACACACGATACTTCAAACTCCCGAAAAACCCGACTCAAAAACATACCCGAACACGTGTTTGAAATTCGTAAAAACAAACTGTCACAACCCGAGAGGGGGCCTAACAGAAACGCCAGGTTAAACGATCAACCTCAGAGAGGTCCACCGTCTAACCTAAGGCTAAATGCGGAAGATTAGCACTGATCCAGGACCTCCTCGAACCAACAAATAAAAGAGAGTACAAACAATCGTAGAAATACAAGATAAATGAAAATAATTACATGCCAAAATAAAGTACAATCTCGAGTGTCTTACATACACAAATCTGTAGGAAATAAAAAGTGTGACCCTAGGGAAAATCCACACGACAGAGCTCACTTCCTAGCCTTTCTTCCTTTACCTGTAGAGGGGGAGTCGATGGGGTGAGTGACAAACTCAGTATGGGATGTTATACCTACCACTCAAGGATGCATGCCTCATCAAATCAATGCACGTTTTAAAAATCAAAACCAATTTCAATGTTAATCATTTCTCTTCTTATTATTCATTTAAAACGGTTAATGGGGCTAACGATAAAATAAATATATATAGTAAAAATAGGCCCACATCAACAATACTATCATAAAAATAGATATCCAGGTGTACAGTGAAAAGAGAGGTCACTCACGGATCCTCCGAACCACACCAACACAGAAAGGCCGCGATAACAACAGGCAGGGCCTCATAGGGAGAAGAGAAAAGGTCAACCTCCAGGAGGGACGAACCACTCAGCCCTGGGCCACCGGAACACGCGCTAGGGCACACCAGGAGGGACGAACCACTCAACCCTGGGCCCAAGGGGTCCACAAAGTGGACTTAACATACCGGGGTAGCAACGAACAGACACTGGCCAGGTCGGGTAACTGGGCGAGCATACTCCGAGCCCATTCCGCCTATTCTCAGGGGGCGTACCCTACATTCCGCCTATTCTAAGGGGGGCGTACCCTACATTCCGCCTATTCTCAGGGGGCGTACCCTATCCAAACAAGCGTGGGGAGTACCACAACAACTGGGCAAAACCCCCTGATACTCCTAGCATAAGGGCCCAGCTAAGAGTGCCAGACGGTTATCTCCAGTATCAAACTCCAAATGGCACAGCAGAAAACCAATGCATGAACAATATCAAATGCAAGTACGAAGCTATCTGCATGCTAAAGATAATAAATCTCAGGGAAATCTCAAATACAACCCGTCGGCAAAGGTAAGTAAAACATGGCATATAAATTCCACTAGGTAGTTAGATCAGTCATCAATATATATGCCACAATAATGCAATATGATCATGCCAATAAAAATGCCGACCTCAATAGTAGTGGTATCCCACCAAAAATAATATACGTGCATGTGCATATAGGTATAACGTAGTAAGTATAATAACCCATACCCCGGCGGCGAGTCCTCCTATCCTCAGTGAACCGTGGCTCCTCAGGAATTGCTTCCAAATCAGCAAAATCCTCAGAATCTGAGAAACAACCCAAGGAATGAGCTCCGTTAAGGTCCAATTCGGTCCAGAAACGATATAAACTACGAACCGGGGCGAAAACGGGCCAAAATGACTCTGGTTGACTTTTGGTCAAAAAGTCAAAGTCAACGGTCAAAAGTCAAAGTCAACGGTCCAGTCAAAGTCAAAGTCAACGGTCCGATCAAAGTCAACCGTTGACTTTGACTGCACCGGGTCGGGTCCGACCGGTTCGGGTCGGCCTGGTTCGGGTCGGTCTGGGTTTGGTTTGGGTCGGATCAAGCCGGTTCGGGTCGGGTCGGATCGGTTCGGGTCGGCCTGGTTCGGGTTGGTCTGGGTCGGATCGGTTTGACCCGAACCAACCCATTCCAACTAGGCTCGGGCCAGACCCGGCCCAAACCCAAATCGGGTCGGACTAGGCGGGTTCGACCCGAATGGGCTGGGTAGACCCAGCCTGATGGGTCGGGTCAGACTCGGCCCAATGGACCCAAGTCGAACCCAACCCAGAAGGCCAAAGGGGCCTGGGTCAGCCTGGCCCAAATCTGGATCGGGCTGGGCCAAGCCCAGTCGGGCCCAACTCAGCCCTGGGCCAGAGCCAACTCGGCCTTGGGCCTGAGCCAACTCGGCCCACAGCCCGAGTTGACTCAGCCCATGGTCGAGTTGACTCGACCGTCGATCGCCGAACGCCGACGAAGCTCCGGCGACCGACCGACGATCAACCCGCGGCGAAAAACACATTTTCTTACCTCTTTTTCGCCGAAAAACGTTTCCAACGCGTTACTCGACTCCTCTCCAATCGTTTCCTACCAAAAACACGAAAAAGACAACCCTAAATCGTAGATCTACAAAAACCTAAAACCCGAAACTTTCTCGGGCAAAAATCGAGAGAAAGAGGGATTACCTTCGAAATCGCCCTTCACAAACGTTGATCTACGCTTCGAGACGAACGTTTTGACACCAAGATCACACCGAACAGAGGTCGTTCCGGCGTCGGTGACTCTCTCCCTCACGGCTCTCTCTCTCCTCTCTCTCTCTCTCTCTCCCTCTCTCTCTTCTGGTGGCTTCTGTCGGCAGAGAAGCAATAAGGTTTTTATTAAAACCTTATTGTTTTAAATTTTTATTTATTAATTGTTTTATTTTTATTATTTTATTTTATATTAAATTTTATATTAAATCCATTTCATTTATTATTTCACCTACTCCTTATTATTTTACCTAATTTTTATCTTGATTTTAATTAATTCTTCTATTAACTTTCTACAATTAATTACCTTTAATTTAACGTTCGTTTTCACGATCTAAATTCATACCGTAAATTAGCGAAAATGATCCCAATTATTTACACTGAAAATTCGCGAAAAATTTACCCAAATTTTTACTACTAAAATTTGACGGGTTTTACACAAACTGCATGGATCGCTCTTAAACCTGAGCGTATCCTTACACTTTAAAATTCCTAAAATCGTTAAACAACAATTCCACTTAATCCACAAAACAAACATCTCCATAAATATCCAAATCCCTAAAACTTTCCCAAAACAAATATATTCATCAAATCATTCAAAATAACACGACTCCAAGCCTACCTCCACTATAAAATTCTCAAAATAACAAACTTAACTATACGACCTAAAACCCATCACCTTTTTAATCAACGAAACTAACTCACATCCGTTCGACACAAAACAGTTTGGTGCACACCATCGGATCAACAAGCCAAGCCAAAACACGTCTCGTCGCCACGAGCCCCTCCCGTCGACCATCTATACATTACCATCAAGAGAAAGTTTCGCACCTTCGATCTTTTCACCTACATCATGGAACATAAACATTAAGCCTAATGCTTAGTAAGGGAATGCACTATACTTAACATGTACATGAATGCATGAATTCATACAGCTTATTAATTTACTTGTTCTTATTCGTTTACTTGTTCATATTCTTTTTCTTTTCAGTTGACATGGATTAAGGCGGGGATGTGCCAGGGAGTAGGCCAAGTGCATGTACATAGTCCTTTCAGCCGTAATCATGATCCATCGCGTGGATAGTGACATTAGTTTTGTTAATATGGCCAAACTATCTCAACCCACACTTAATCGTTACCTTTCCTTTACATAAATCATACATGGAAACACTCTAAAAGTTTATCAATTCACCACAATAACCGTAAATGCATCTCCAATCAACAACCCAACACATTTCTATCATAAAATGACAATTTCAAGAAAAGCCCAATTGAAACCCTAACGGAAAAACACTCTAAAAACTACAACAAAATGCGCCCAACGCTTACAGCTTACCTAGAACGTCAAATGGGGGAAAAAATGAAGAAGAAACATCGGAGGAGGAAGCGTTGATCGGCAAGGGAGAAATGGCATGAGAGGAGGAATCGCCAAAATGGAGAGCAAATTTCTCTCTGGAAACTTGCATGGAAATGGCTAAGGAGAAGAAGAGTAATCTGTGTTTTTATAAAAAAGAATTAATGATTCCCTTAATTACAAGTTTGCCCCTAAATCAATTACACACTTAGTTCGTTATTTTCCCTATAGATTTGGTTTTTCCGAAATTCTCTTATTCCTCCAAAAATATATATTAATCTCTAGGGTTCTAACGAAACTCTCCATTCTCAAAACGGGCTTGATTTACTATTTTTACGAATTAAAACCGCTATAGGGCTAAAAATGGAAGTTGGCGTTACGCTATCAATTTGGATTTCCAAAAATTTACTTATTCTTCTAAAAATCCCCAAAAATTCCTAGGATTCTAATAAAACCTCCCGCTCACAAAACGGGCCTATATTTCTTATTTACAAAAATACCCCTAAGACGGAAACCCGAAAAAACCAGGGCGTTACACTCTGGCATCAAATGCCAAAAATAAACTTCAATTTGTCGATGGTACCATTGCAACCTTCTTTTAACATACATTGTGTTTCTATATTGGTCAAGAGGAAACAACATGGTAACTTCTTTGATTTTATATTCAAATTCAAAAGAAATCGTTGATGCTTTACTTTATCTTGATTCGAATTTACTGTATAGAATGACTTAGCTGAAATGTTTCATCAAAGTAACGGGTCTCATGTTTTTCAATTGGAAAATTAGTGCTGCAATCATAACAAGGTTCCATGGATGTTATTAGTAATTACACAAAATTGAAAACACTTTGGGATGAATTATAAAATACCAAGCCAATTCCAAGATGCACATTTGGAGGCATTAAAACTGGTATGGAATATCAACAAGAGTTTTTTCTCATTCGGCAAGGCTCATCTAGACAAAGTAAAGTGGTTAGTGTCCCATTAACATTAAGATTGTTTTCCTCCAAAATCATGGGCTTGTCCTCTTGAGGAGGAATTTCATCCTCATCCTTTGAAATGGTTAGTTCCTCAATACAAGAGCATTTATCAAAATAATCCGAGCTAATCATAGAGTCAAACAAAATATTCAGATGTGGAGTTTTAACAGAAACATCTCTAAACAACTCACAACTATTTTCAATCATTGCTCACAAGAATCAAAATCTATTTTTGCCTCTTTTACCATAGCACATGAAGACTCTTCAATTAATTCTAACACCCTTTCAATTTTTTGGCAAATTTTAAGAAGAGTTGCACGAAATAAATCATCTTGCTCTCGAAAAATAGGTATGGATTTCTTCAAACGAGAATGCTTTGGTTGATCAACAAAATCAACATGGTTTCGATAAATTCTTGGAAAAAAATTCTCAACAATTTTCAGCAATAAAACACCCAAAATAAAGTAGAAAATCAATCAGAAAAAAGGGGGGCTCTAATACCAAATGATGCACACCAAAAACAGGAGTGTTGTACTCCAAAGGCAAACCTAGAATTCTAGGGCTGATTCGGGTATTGTTTTTAGAAAACTATATCTTAGTCAAATCTACTCCTTTTTAAATGAAATATGGACAAACACACTTACGAGGTGTGGAATAAAGGCCCTCCAAAAATTACGGCTTAACTTGCTTAGGCAAAAGCATTATGACCAAAACAGTTTTGATTGACGGAGGTGGAATCACACCCTTTTGTCGAGAATGAGGCCCAACTTTGAGAGGTGATATCTCCATCAATATGGATGATCTTGATCCAATTTTTAAACAGCAACTTTCTCAGAATTTGAAGAATATTTCTCCAAATTCTATATTCAAAATCGTGGTGAAAATAGGGTTATTGATGTAGTAAATGAATTAGTCCAAATAGGTGTTAAAATTGTACCTATTGACTTCTATGACTACCTTTGTTAGATGGACACTCTAAATCTTGTTGTTTGAGAGCTTCTTCACCTATGATGGGGAGTTTCATCTCTAGAAAGAGAATATAAAAATGAATAGAATTCAGAGAATCCACTTACACTCGCAAAGAGTGGATTTAAGAACACTCACAATCAATTCAGATGTTACTCACCGAAAAGGAGGAGGCGGTTTGGAGAGAACCTTCCACACTTGAAGATGAACTTCACCAAGGTTTTTTTTATTCAGAATTAGCTAGGGTTTATAGCAGCATAATGAGAATATTTAAACCATAAAATTAAGGCATTGATTTATTTTATAAAAAATTTCAATTAGGTAACTTTAACATTGTGAAAAGAATTATATGTTCTATTTAAAATTTATAAGGATATTTGATACATTCAAAAAACCACTAGTTAATGCAGAATTTTAGTGACATAAAACTTACATATTTGATAAATTTTTAATGAAATAAATTCAATTACCAACATAATAACAAATACACATCAACATAAAGCACTTTTTCTAACCATCCAAAACACAAAGACCAAATTATTGGAAATATTTTGTTGCCATCCTTTGTACTTGACAATAAATTTATGGGTTACAAATCCCATGACTCTAAAAATAAGATACCCCGTACAACTCGCATGATAAATTTGAAAATTTTATGACGGAATGAGTCGTATGTTTAATGGCCCGAAGTGCACTGATCAAATGACTTTAAAAAATTGTTCAAGCCACCAATTACCCTTGTTTCTAATTTCATGCTCTATATTGTACTTATCCTAAAATATTTTTCATTCACTTGGTTCTTAACTATTTAGTACTCCTTTAGAGGGTTTGTCCATGGTAACATCTTCTATTAACCAAGATATATATAATGATACAGAAAAAAAATTGTTATTATTATCTTATGCATTTTTTATTTTATTAATTTTTGTTCCTTGTTATTATTGTTTTGATATTCTAATTACGTTGTGTAACGCCCCTGAACCCACCCCTGCTCGGTGCGCTACTTTGCTCACACTTACCATGCTTAAAACGAAGTTTAAAATAATTTTTGATAAAATTTTGACTCAATTTTTGAGTTTTTCAAACCCTCGAGAATGGTTGGAAAACATGCATAAAATACGTACCAAATGTGTCAGAAAAGATTAGGTCAAAACATATTTAAAATAGGAAAGTTTTTTAAAAAAATTCGGAATGTCCCAAAGATGTGCCATGCGCGCGCATCGCGCGTGCCTGCTGCGTGCGGTGATCGGCGCCAGGCCCCAATCGATCGGCACCCTCTCGGGTGCGCGACAAATCCTTGCCGATTGATCTGCGTTGGGCACTGGGCGCTGTGCGCACGCCTCCAGTGCCTTGCGCGCGCCATACCTCGGCCACAAGTGACCTTTTCCCTCTTTTCTCCATTTTTGTTCAAACCACTCACAACAAAATCACCTAAAACTAACCCTAAACTTTTCCCGACATATCCAACTTTACGACTGTAACACCCAAATTTTTGCGGGATTTTCATTATTCCAATATATATGGCATTTTTATAAATATTGTGAATCTATTCTGTTTAACGAGCGGGGAGTCTTTTTGAAGCCCTACGATTGAATGAGATTATCTGGCGAAATAAGGGAATTTTTTGTGATATAACGCCTATTTTATGAGTTTTAGACAATTCTCGTAATATAATGAATATTTTGATAACTATAGTAAACTAGGTCCGTTTTGTAAACAGAAAGTTTTATTAGAGCCCTATTAATAAATTGAAATTTTTGGTGAAATAAGGAAGTTGGAGAAACCGAACAGGAGGACTAAATAACGAGATAGTTGAATATTAAGCTAGAAGGGCAAAATGGTAATTTTGCATGTGAAAATTTATTAAAACACAAAAACCTCACCTTCCCCTCAACACTTAAAGGAAAATTTTCTTTCCCCTCTCCTCTCCAACGGCGATTTTGCTTCTCCTCCACGGCGTTCTTCACACTTCAACGTTCCTCCTCCGATCTTCAACGTTTCCTTCACGTTTCTTCTACGAAAACACTCTCTAGGTAAGGTTCTTCGATTTTGGAAGGTCTATTTTCAATTTTTGGGTTGTTTAACGGTTAGGGTTTCGTAGGATTTTCGTAAAAATAGTCAGGTTTTGTTAGGAACGGTTAGGTAATGCCGTATTTGCGATTATTGTACGTAGTTAGATGGTATAAATGCTTGGGTTGCAATTTTTGGATAATTGAAGCTTTGGAGAGCTCCATTAATGGATGTTTAAGGTTTGTGAGCGTAAGATGCTCGATGAAATGCCCGAGAGAGGTTTATTAGAATTTTGGAAAATTTCCTTTAGTTAGAAGTTTCGTTAGTTTACGAAATTTCGTTGTTTAGAATCAGTTTTAACAAAGGACACTATGGAATGTTTTAGGTGACAAAGCTCAAAACGAGGTACTCGGTGTGCTAAGGACCCGAGGTAAGTTCACGTGACTTACTGTGGCCGATTGGCCTACACCATATGTCAAGTTTATATTGTTGAGGATTGTTGGCACATTGAAAGTGTTTTTATGGTTTTCATGGGTAGTTTAGGTTTAGTTTGTTTTATAGGAAATGTTTGTATGGTTTTGATGATATTCACGTTAATTATGTTTATATTGTGCTTTAACTGTTCATGCATCATAGTTTTACGAAACGTCATGAAAATGAACTTACGCATGGATTTCACGAAAAGGAAATGTATAAAGAAAAAAGGGCAAGTAAAGTATCACAGTAAACAACGCATGGTGGTTATTCGGGGAGAGGTTCAGACCTGGCGTTCCGTGGTGAGCGGGTCTCCCTCCTTTTAGATGGTGTGGGCTATCTACCCGCTTGATGTGCCCTATCCATCTGACTGAGAAAGTTCCCGATAACCAAGACTGACACGTACTGATAAATGAAATGACATGGATGACCTTTATGAAAATAGCATACACATGTTCATGCATAGACATTTATGTAGAATTTACTGAGATTTATTCTCATAGGTGTCTTTATGGTCTAGGTGTAACGCTCCCGAACCTGCCCAGACTCGGTGCGCTACTTTGCTAACCAATCCTACGTCTAAAACGGCGTTTAAAATCATTTTCGTAAAATTATCGACTCGGTTTCAAGTTTTTCGAACCCTCGAAATTTATTGGGAAACGTGTCCAAAATACATTTAAAATACTTTAAAAAATGTCGAGTTAAAATAATTTGGAAAACCGACTTAAACAGATAATGTAAAAAAAAAATAGAGAACGTACACCCGACGTTATTTAGTTTAAAATTAAAACGGGCGGCATAACGCCTAAAATTCTTTAAACCAAAACCTGAAACCAAAACCAGAAAATATATTTCAAAATTCCAAATACGTAGAACCATAATCCCACAGCACAAGTGACTTGCAAACATCAAATAGTTATGAAAATATTTACAAATACGACGTATCAAAACTTACCACTTTTCTAACTTTTCTCAAAACAAAACATTTGCAAAACCCTTCAAAAAACTATCTACATCAACTCCCACAAAATACCCGAGGAAGACAGTGGCCCAGACGCCCCGACAATAGCCTGCACCGGCGCACCCCGCACTCCTCCGACTGCGGCCTAGTCCTCGGCCGTCTCACCTACCTCACCTATATAGAACTAGTCACCTACACCACAGAACACAAAACGTAAGCCTAATACTTAGCAAGTAGGGAATAACAAATGCGACGACACAATGCAATCAACCTAACACATGCAGTTTCTACCACTCAGTTGTGCTTATTTGCTGTTCGTTGCTTTAATCATTTTATAAGCCGTGTGATATAAGTAGGCACACATCCTATCACCATCTAGGACGGCCACACTCAGAACCACCAGAGCAAGACCAGACAGCTCTCATCCCATAACTGTCTAGGATGGCTATACATGATCTCCCTCGTCGATCGTAGAATCCTATAACCGTCTAGGAATTCATACTCTCGACCTTTACGTATTTTAGCCAATCATCCATCATAGAGATCCCCTCAGGGTGCTACACTCCAGCACGTAATCCCGACAAGGCACACTAATCCAGATTGCGTATTTTAGCCGGTCACCTCTCGTAGAGTTCCCTCTGGGGTGCTACACTCCAGCACGTAATCCCGACAAGGCACACTACTCAAGATGCATTTACAATTTACTTATCTGATTACATTTGCAACACCCAGAATTTTCCTAAAACGTATGTAGCCCTTAGATTAGACTATTAGAAGCAGTTAAGGTTAGTTCTAAGATTTTTCTAGCAAGTTATATTAGTATATAAAGTGGGAAGAGAAAAACAATGTCAATGGTTTGACAAGTCAAAAGAACATATCAAACAACCAATAGAAATTGTTGTTGAAAGTTCAAATCATATGTGAACCAATAGGAATGAAGAAGAAATTGTGGTTTTAAGGAGGCTCCACGTTGGAAGAAGAAAGGAAGGAAAAGTGGTTTGACAATTCAAACCAAAGGGTTTGAAAAGTCAAATGTATTTATATCAACCAATAGAAAATGAGTTTTAAAAAAATAAATTAAATGAGGGGGAGGTGGGTGGCAGTCACGTTGGGATTAAAGAGAAGAAGGAAGGGTTTAATTTAATATTTTAAGGAAATTTGTGGAGGGTAATTAAAAGTAGAAAAATTTTTAGTTAAAAAAGGTAAAATTGTAAAGTTTAGTCATCTTCTTTCCCCTTGCCCTCCACGATTTGCCTTGGCAGCCATTGAAGCCCCATTTTCTTCATTTCATCAAGAGATTTCAAGGGATTTAAGGTTAGTTTTGTTGGGGTTTTAAGTTTTATATGTTAAGGGGTTGTTTTTAGAGGTTTTAGGGTAGTTTTGGTGAAGATTGTGTAGGGTTTGAAAACCCTAAATGATGAGTCCGAAAATGGAGTTTAAGGGTTGGTTTTCTTTCCAAATTTGATGATTTGGTTGTTGAATGAATTGGTTTAGGTGTTTTATAGAGTTAGATTAAGAATTTGAAATGAGTTTGGAAAAATCGGTTTTTGCACAATATATGGCCGATTCGGTTTTCTGGACTTTTGGATTGGCCATTGAATTTATTTGGTTAATTTGAGTGTTTCAATGGATAGTAGACGTGTAGAGGTTTCCGAATTGGGGTGGCACGTCGAAATCCGTTGAAAAATGAGAAAGTTATGGCCGTTTGAAATTGGACGGTAAAAATTTGCATGAAAATCGGGTTTTGTGGTTTTAGGTTGAATTGTGATATAGTTTTGGTTAGTTTAGGTTTAAGAATTTCCTTAGAGTTTGTTAGTAATATACTAAGTTAAGTTTTCGTTATTTTAGGTGATCGAGCTCGTGAACTATCGGACGAAGTGAACAATTGAAAGTCGAGCAACCAGATAAGTGGTGGATGCGTGTTTTGTTGCCTTCGGGCCTACACCATGGAACGGTAGGAAATTGGTTGTTGTTTGTATGGTTGCTTTGTATTGTATTTTGTTTGTGTGGATGCTTGGTCTTGTATTTTGTTCGGTAATTTCTTTGTCTTGTATTAGTTTGTTTGTGTGGATGCTTGGTCTTGTATTTTTGTTCGGTGATTTCTTTGTCTTGTATTTGTTTGTTTGTGTGGATGCTTGGTCTTGTATTTTGTTCGGTGATTTCTTTGTCTTGTATTGGTTTGTGTGGCGGTGAGTTTGAAATGTAAAAAGGGGTAGTGTGAGCTTGAAAGGAAAGGGGAATAGTGAAGTGCCATCCTAGGAGCGAGACTCGGATGGAGACGCATCTTGGGAGCGAGATTCAGATGTGATTGGGTAGTGCCCTCTTGGGAGCGAGACTCGGAGGGTTAGGGCCATCTTGGGAGCGAGACTCGGATGGATACGCATCTTGGGAGTGAGACTCAGATGTGTAATAGGTGATTGGGTTAGGGCCATCTTAGGAGCGAGACTCGGATGGATACGCATCTTGGGAGCGAGACTCAGATGTGTAATAGGTGATTGGGTTAGGGCCATCTTGGGAGCGAGACTCGGATAGATACGCATCTTGGGAGCGAGACTCAGATGTGTAATAGGTGATTGGGTTAGGGCCATCTTGGGAGCGAGACTCGGATGGATACGCATCTTGGGAGCCAGACTCAGATGTGTATTAGGTGATTGGGGGTAGGGCCATCTTGGGAGTGAGACTCAAATGAAAATGTATCTTGGGAGCGAGACTCGGATGTGTGTTAGGGTTGTATGCGAGTTGTGTGTTTATGTTTATATTTGTTTTCCCCTACTTGCTAAGCATAAGCTTACGTGTGTGTGTGTGTGTGTGTTCTATGGTGTAGGTAACGACGCGGTTACAGGTGAGCCAAGCGAGTAAGCCAGGGTTTGGGAGCAGTCGGAGATGCACGGGGCGTGCCGGTGCGGGCAGTTGTCGGGGCGTTTCGACCATGGTCTTCGGGATGTATGAGGGATTTGTATTTTGATAGTTTAGTTTAGATTTCGGTTTGTGGAAATTAGGTATTTTGGGATTGTGTATAATTCTCTAACTATTCTAGATATTTGGGGTTTTAATGTTTTGTTGGTGGATTTCGTATTGTGGTTAGTGATGGCTTTGTTAGATAATTGGTATGAAATGATACTGTTTTAAGACTTTGATTTCAGGTTTTGGGTTTTGGAAATTTAGGCGTTATGCCGCTCGTTTTGGTTTTGAAACATACAACGTCGGGTTTAATTTCTCTATTTTTTTTATTTTTTTAAATTACAAATTATTTTAACACGACATTTTTCGAAGCATTTTAAACGTATATTGGGTACGCTTTCCAACAAAATTGAGGGTTTGTAAAACCCAAAAACCGAGTCGAAAAATTTATGAAAATTATTTTAAACGCCATTTTAAACACGGGTTTGGTTAGCAAAGTAGCGCACCGAGCCGGGACGGGTTCAGGGGCGTTACAACATTTCACGCTCACAACCCAACCATGCAAACAACTCGTATTTTTGTTTAACTGAAAACCATGATGCATGTCAACGAATATGCAACAAAACACAACACGAATAAATTGCCCTACCGTTCTATGGTGTAGGCCCGAAGGCAAAAAGATAGCTACCGCTTCTCCTTGTAATTTTTTTTCTCAAGTTTTATTTCACTTATCACCATTTTCTATTGGTCCAATTGTGCTTTGACTTTTCAAACCAATTCTTTTCTATTTTGACTTTTCTCCTAACCAACCACTCTTCCCTTCTTTCCACTTCCAAATTGTCTTCACTTTTACTTTCTAAATCAAACACTTAGCATGACCCTTAAATGACATTTAACTCCCACACTTAACTAATCTAAAGTTATGCACGTTATAGGAAATTTTTTTTTCGGGTGTTACAGTAGGTGACCTCAAGACAGGTGACGAATACGTCCCTCTACCAGACGAATGCACAGATTGAAGGAGGATGCCCGTGGGAGCGTGCTGGGCAGTCGACGCGTATTTTGACCCGTGGGGGAAGACGTAAAGGTATTTGAGCTAGAGATGGGTAGAAATTGTATAGATAATGTATTTTGGTGGATTAGCTTAGAAACTTACAATGAAAATGGTTTAGGGATAAATTGTAAAGTCTAAGTGATAATGTTGATTTTGAAGTTTTACTAGAACTGATTGGTGTTTTCTTTTAAACAAGAAGAATTGTTTAGTTTTTAAACCAAACCACGCAGTTCATTTTCATAAAAATTTACTTCGTTTTAAATATGTTTCGAGTCAATTTTTGGATGACTGGGGAAGTGAGAAATGTATGGGGGTTGAAGAGTTTTATGTTGAGTTGAGTATAAACCTTGAGGGATGAAGAGAGAAAGGAGAAGCGTAGAAGAAAATTGTGGTATGTATAGGAGGGTGAAGGAAATAGGGAAAGAAGAAGAAGTAGAAGAAGAATGAGGATGGGTGATCGATCGTAGAAAGAGGGGTGATCGATCGTAGAACTCTCTGCTTTTCCAGAGGAGTTCCTGATCATTCACCTGTAAAGGAGCGAACGATCGGCTCCTGCAGGCTACGCTCTGGAATAATTCAAGAGCGGCAGCCGATCAATCGCCAAATGAGGGGCGATCGATCGGCTGTCTATGGGCCGATCGATCATGACACGGGATCCCTTAGGAAAGGGTCCGTGAAAACCCACTAAAATATCAAGAGTGCTCGGTGTGTGTGAGGGATGACAAATCCGTGGAATGGAGGAGCAAAAATAAGAATAAATGCAACAGATGAAAGTGAGGTGTGTGCTAAGGGAATATGGCCGAATATTAGATGTTAGATGATGGCATGAAGCATGAAGAAAAATAAGAGAAAAATGGAGAGAAAGATGGAAGATGAAGTAATGGAATGAAGAAAATAAAATTGCAATAAAATAAAGGTGGTTTGTGTGTGTTTTGTGTGGCCGAAATTTAGAGAGTGATTGTGGGAGAATGTGATAGCAAATAAAATAAAGAAATTGCCCTTGGAGGTTCCTTAGAGCGATCTTACGGGTTAGGCTCTAGGATAAACGTTTTACAGGAGGAAAACGACCGCCGTAGACCGGAGATTTTTGTCCTCAATCAAACTCCCAATGGAGAAGGCGAGGGAATGAATAAGAGCTAACCTAGCAACCCAAGCTAGGTTAGCAATGGAGGCCAACTCCTCTTGGTTCAAGGAACCAAGGAAAAACACCAAAGGAACTTTGGATATTTAGGGAAATATTAGTGTATTGATTGGCAAAAAGTTGTCTACAATCACTAATACCATGCATTTATAGAAGTCCTAGGTGGATTAGGGTTTTGGAGGAGAAATGGTGGCCATTGATTAGGTGAAGATCGGATGGTGGAGATGAGAGGCCGAGGCGCGCATCACCAGCCAACCAGCACGTGCGCCAACTAGTTCTTGGGTAGGCACAATCTGATGGCCTCGCGTGCGCCATGTCACCGATCCATGCCTAGCTGCCCGCGCCATCTCCTCGCTGCCCGTGCACCATCTCCTCGCTGCCCGCGCGTGCCAATTGGGCTATTTGGATGAAGGCCGAGCCAAAATCTAGCCAAAGGATGAGATTCTGCCAACTCATCAATCCATGCTTCCACCCACACATGTACCTGCAAAATCATACCTTTGGTTGTGGACTCTTCTTTGGCCCGAGTCCTTCTTTGGGCTTGATTTGTGGAGGTCTCTTTTCCTTTGAATTGTTGAATTTTCTTCAACCCAAATCCACCACCATACATCTAGTCCTAACCACACAATCTAATGCTTGAAATGCAATTATAAAATCCTTACAATAAAGGCAAATGTATGCCAATGAGTTTAAAAATTATAAATTAAGGCCCGGGAAGACAAATTCCCATAGGGCTGTAAGAAAGCTCCGAGTGAATGCTTCAATGAATGACGTGGCAAGGTTTCTCCACATCCTCTGATGTCGGCTCCCAAGTGAAGTCCATGATGTGATCCAAACCTGCAAAAAGAGACAAATCATTAGAACATTGATCAATTAAAGTTTGTGCCCGAGTTTGTGATCTTGTAAATGGCCTCCGAGGCATGTCATCCCCTCCGGGTGGCTGATGATTTGACCTCAAATCCGTTAGCTCAGCCTCCTCTTCATACCCCAATTCTCCAATATAAGGGGATAAGTCTTGCACATTGAAGGTGGATGACACCCCATAATCGCGGGGTAACTCCAACTTGTAAGCATTGTTATTTATACGTTCCAAGATTTTAAAGGGACCTTCAGCTCTAGGCAACAATTTGGAGCGTCTTTTGGCGGGAAATCGTTCCTTCGTAAGATGCAACCACACCAAATCTCCAACATTAAAAATAACCTCTTTTCGCCCCTTATTTGCATGCTTAGCGTAATTGGTGTTACTTCTTTTAATTGTTTGGTGAACTTTCTCACACAACTTTTTCATTTGCTCCGCTTTACTTGCTCCCGAAGGGTTAATTAGGTCCTGGGTTGGAATAGGAATAAGTGTCAGGGGTGTGTTCAGATTAAAACCATAGACTACCTCAAAGGGCGTTTGCTAGGTGGTGGAATGAAGGCTTTGGTTGTAACCGAATTCAACTTGGGGTAGTACTATGTCCCAATTGGTGAGATTTTTACCTATGACACTTCGGAGAAGGGTTCCCAAGGTCCTATTGACCACTTTTGTTTGGCCGTCCATTTGGGGATGAAAAGATGTGCTAAAACATAGCGTAGTCCCCAATTTCTTCCATAGAGTTTTCCAAAAAGTGCTCGAGAAATTTGGTGTCGCGATCAGACACAATCGATTGAGGCACTCCATGGAGTCTAACTATCTCCTTGAAAAATTGGTCGGCTATAGCAGCAGAGTCTTCGGTTTTGTTGCAGGCAATAAAATGCGCCATTTTGGAGAATCTATCCACAACCACTAGAATAGAATCCTTATTACGTCCCATTCATGGTAACCCCAAAACAAAATCCATACTAATTTCTACCCAAGGGTGTGTAGGAATAGGTAAAGGCATGTAAAGACCGTGGGGTAAAACTTTGCTTTTGGCCTTTTTATAAATAATACAACTCTCAACATAGTGGTACACGTCCTTCATCATGTGAGGCCAATAAAATTTTTCCTTCAATAGCTCTAGGGTCTTCTTTTTTCCAAAATGCCCAGACAATCCTCCTCCATGAGTTTCTTTAATGAGGCATTGTCTTAGACTGCAATTAGGAATACACAATTTTCCATTCTTTAACAAAAATTCATCCACAAGACTATATCCTGCTTCAGCCTTATTTTGACTAACGTGATAAGGCAATCCAAAATCTTTATCGGATGCATACAAGGTTTTGATCCATTCAAATCTGAAAAATCTAACACTTAACTCCGTCAAGAGGATACGTCGTCGAGATAGAGCATCGGCAACGGTATTGTCAGATCCTTTCAAATATTTTAAAATGTAAGGGAATCTTTCTAAAAATTCCACCCATTTTGTGTGACGCTTGTTGAGTTTGTGTTGGCTCTTAATGTGCTTGAGAGATTGATGGTCAGAATGAATCACAAACTCTTTTGAAAGGAGGTAATGTTGCCAATGTTCTAGGGCTCTAATTTTGGCATAGAACTCTTTATCATAGGTCGAATAGTTCAAAGCAGCTCCTTTCAATTTTTCACTAAAATACGCAAGAGGCTTACCATCTTGCATCAAAACAGCTCCAATGCCAATACCGGAGGCATCACTCTTGATCTCAAAAACTTTATTGAAATCAGGGAATGCTAAAACTGGTGATTGACAAAGTTTTTCTTTGATCAAGTCGAAGCTACTTTGGCATGCGGGTGACCAATCAAAGTCTACTCCTTTCTTGGTAAGATCCGTAATAGGAGCGACTAAGAAATTGAAATCTTTAATGAACCTCCCATAAAAAGAGGCTAATCCATGGAAACTACGCACTTCAGTGATACTATTAGGAGTGGGTCACTCCTTGATGGCTTTAACCTTGTCTTCATCCGCTTCTAAGCCATCCTTCAAAATTATAAAGCCCAAAAAGTAAACCTTTTCTTGTCCAAAGGAGAACTTACTCAAATTCCCGAATAATTTAGTGCGACGGAGAGTTTGAAATAACATCCCGAGGTGGTTGACATGTTGGGGAAGGTCGCGACTATACACCAAGATGTCATCGAAATATACGACAACAAATTTCCTAAGGAAGTCCTTTAGAACATGATGCATTAACCGCATAAAGGTGCTCGGGGCATTTGTAAGACTGAATGGCATAACCATCCACTCAAACAATCCGTATTTTGTTTTGAAGGTGGTCTTCCACTCATCACCCTCTTTCATCCGTATTTGGTGATAACCGCTCTTCAAGTCAACTTTGGAGAAAATCGATGCTCCACTCAATTCGTCCAACATATCTTCTAGCCGAGGGATAGGATACCTATACTTAATGGTTATTTGGTTGATAGCCCGACTATCAACACACATTCGCATAGAGCCATCTTTCTTCGGTACCAACAAGGTAGGTACAGCGCATTGACTCATCGATTCTCTTATGTATCCTTTCCCTAATAATTCTTGGACTTGATCTTGTAATTCCTTTGCTTCTTCAGACCTCATCCTATAGGCCGGTCGATTTGGTAACATAGCACCGGGTTGGAGGTCGATTTGATGTTCTATTCCTCTAATCGGTGGTAGTCCAGGGGGTAGTTCTTCAGGAAAAACATCTTGATAAGTCTTAAGTAGGTTTTGAATCGGTAAGGGTATCTCTCCAAGCTCCATAATTCAGTCTCTAAATAAAACAAGAATCACCGTCTTTCCCTTAGTCACTGCAGCTCTTAATCCCTTTTTGGTCAACAAAAGATTTTCTTTAATCTTTTTCTCCTTCCTAAGCGCATCATCATGAGCAATTTGTTCAGGGGTCATAGGAAGTAATTTGATATTTCTACCGTCAAATTTCAAACTATAGTTGTTGAGGTACCCATCATAATGTACCCTACGGTCGTAGAGCCATGGTCGACCTAATAGAAGATGACTCGCTTTCATAGGCACGACATCGCAAGTAACCGAATCCTTATATTTTCCAATAGTAAAATTGATGGTTACTTGTTTGGTTACTTTAATGTCATCCCTATCATCCAACCATCTCAACTTATATGGTTTAGGATGGTTTATCGTCTGCAATCCAAGCTTGCTAACCATATCTTGGGAAGCTATTTTAACGCAACTTCCACTATCTATAATCACCGAACATACTTTATCTTTGACTGCACATCTACTTTGAAAAATGTTTTCACATTGGCAGTCCTCCTCAACATTTTTAGAGACAAGGGCTCTTCTAATCACAATTAAAAGTGGCCCGTCTTGAGCAGCACACTCATCCAACTCGTGCTCGCTCTCGTCATCCACCTCTTCTTCTACTTCCTTATCGAGGTATTGTCCTTCATCGTTCTCACTCTCCCATTCTCCGGTTGACTCCTTGATAACCATCTCTCGACGGTTAGAACATTCATTTGCGTAATGTCCTTTGCCTAAGCACTTGTAGCATTGGACATCACGAGCTCTTTGAACTTTAGATGTGTTCGCTTGATTCTTGTCCGTCGGAGGGGTTTTGTTTTGGTTAAAGGGTGTCTTGGGTGGCCAATTACGGTTAACTGGCCTTTTCTCTTCGTTTTTTCATGGAGGTTTGGTTTTTCTTGATCTAAATGCCTAGGTAGAAATTTAGTTGGAAAATTAGTTTTACGTTTTCTTTTGAGTTGTCTTTCCACCGTGAGGGCGAGTTGAATGACCATATCCATGGTTTGCAATTGTTGTACTTCAACCGCGTCTCTAATATCACAGTTAAGACCTCGAATGAATCTCACAATGAGTTGCTCTTGGGGTTCATCAATAGCACAACGCATATTGAGAGTCTCGAATTCTGTAATATACTCATCGACCGAGAGAGAATTTTGTCTAAGGTTGTGAAGTTGGTGGAAGAGTTCGTGCTTGTAGTGTCGGGGAACGAACCTCTTGTGCATTTCCTCTTTCATGGAATTCCACGTTGAGACGGGGCATCCTAGTGAACGCATCCTTTGGTTCTTAAGGTTGGACCACCATAATGCGGCGTGGCCCGTTAATTCAAGAGAGGCGAGTTGAATTTTAACTCGCTCGGAATAATCGTGACACTAAAAAATTCTCTCTACCTTATCAACCCAATCAAGATACGTGTTTCCATCACATGTCCCATTGAAAGGGGGAATTGTCATCTTAACATTACGGAGGTCATCGTTGTCCCTACGACGACTTGGTTGGTACTCTTCATTTTACTACGACCAATTCTCATCCTCCGAATTAAAATAACGTGGTCTCCTTCTTCGGGGTTCGTTCCATTCCTCTTCCTCTACAGGTGGTTGAAAAGGTGCTCTACGCCTAGGGCGTTCGGGAATAATCCTAGAGGAGGTCTCTTGAGAAGGGACACGTTCATGGGGCTCTCTACGAGAAGGATTGTTGATGGGTAACGACCTGAAAATGAGCGAGTTATCACCCAAATAGTAAGGGTTGCTCACCGGTCCGCTAACCCGAGAGCAATAAAATATATGAGCAGAAACGGAAGCATTAAAATGTTCGAATGGAAACGATTTCTTCAGAGAAAATGAAACTAAGATGTAGAAGATGAAGTTCGTATGAAGTGTTAAAAATATTCAGTAAAAGAAATGGAAGAAAAAATGTTGAAGCCCTGAACCGGCCGATAGAGGTATGGAAGACCTCTCGGCTAATGTTTCTTCCAAGGGAAGAAAACCGGTCTTTGGGTATGGTTTTACCTTCCTCTTATGGATCCAACCTCAAGGAGGTGGGGAAGAGGGAAGGGTAAGAATTTACAAGCCACCACAAGCTTGTAAATAATGGAGGTTCTCTCCAATCGGTTTAAGCAAACCGATACTTACCTTGGGCACCAACCCTTGGTGGGATTTCCAATGGCACCAACCCTTGGAAGAAGACTTTCTCTAGACACTAGTCTAAATGAAATACCTCAATTGTATTAAGTTTGGCAAAAGACCCATACAATGACCTAGAGTATTGCTTAAATAGAGTTTTGGGGGGGGGGGGGGGGGGGGGGGGGGGGTAGCTAGGTTTACAAGATTAAATGTTAGCCATTGGATAAAAAAAAAGATGATGGGTGGCCAAGATCAATTGTGCTTCTTCTCCCTTGTGCCATGTGTTGCGAAAAATCGTGATACGCAAGTGTACGTGTCGCACAAGTAATATAGTTTATAAGTAAGAGTCGAACCCACGAGGAATAGTTTTACTAAAATATTAAATTAAGTTAATTTTAAATTAATTGGACTAAAACACTTTAATATTTATTAAAAAGATTTGATTTTTATTTGATTTTAAATTAAACAATTAAATAACTAAAGTAATTGAAGTAAACTAATTAGGAAACTAAAATAAATGGCAGGAAAATAATTAAAGATTTGGTAAATATTAAGAAAGAATCTAGGGATTCTGATTTCACATCCACTTTCCTATTTAATATCCCTAATTTAGTTAATATTTCCTAATCCTACGTGTTGACAGCAATTTTTCTATTTTAATTATTATTCTCTCCCGAGCTATAATAATATTATCCAACTAACAGGTTATCACCTCCCGGTCTCAAACTCAAATCAGTTGAATACATTAAGTGCAGAAAATCATAAAACTGCATAAAAGTCCTAGCTATCCCTAGTCTAGAATCAGTTCATGGTAAACTCATCAGTGCCCAGTTATTTCGCAACTTCCGTCTTTTGAAACAACCCTAAAAATCTTAACTTTGGTGATCTGGCAAAATTAAGCATGAAGAATAGACAAGAATACTCAACACGATATCGAAAAAAGGAAAATAGAAACTAAATTAGAAACATTAAACAATCGAGTTTCAGTTACGTCATATCCCTAGAACAGAAAGTTAGTTCATACTAAAATAAAGATAAATAATTATAATCCTAAATTGCATAATGAAATAATAGAAATAAAAAGAAAAGGAATATATCCTGTGAAGTTGCTTCTCTGCGTCGAAGATTGGCTTCTCTGTTGCGCTGTCCAGTCTCGCCGACGCTCCTCGCTGCTCGTCGAATCTGCTGCGCCGAAACTCTCCAAGTCGCAGACCCTTCCGTCGCTGCTCTCAACGTCGCCGAACAGAGCTCGCCAGAGTCACTCCCGCTGCTGCGCTCTGCTCTGTGGAAAAATATAGCCGAATTCCCCTCCTCAATCCTCTGTTTCTTGCTGTATAGTCGCCCCTTTCCAAATCTGAATCCAGGCTCTTTAAATCGTCCAAAACCGAATCTCTGTTTCTTTCCATATTCAATCAAGACCGAATCGCTGCTTGCCCGAATCCCTCTCTGCCCTTAGGTTTTTATTTTCTTTCCTTTGCTGATTAATGGATGAGATTTAATAAGTGATTTTTTTAAATTTCCATTGATTATTTCTTTCCTTTGCTGGAATATGTGGCTATGTTTGTTGCTTCTTCTTCCTTTTCTCCCATGTACGGCGATCGATCTCTGGATTTTTATAGAGATCGATCGCTGTTCTTCTACGTATGTACAGCGAAATGATCTCTGGCTTCTCTTCAATTTGCAATTATATGTGGCGATCGATCTCTGCTGGATTACAGAGATCGATCGCTGCTCTCAGAAATCGTTCGCTGCTTGCTCCTAATATGTGGCAATTGTGGCGATCGATCTCTGTGAATTCATGGAGATCGATCGCTGTTGGTCTCCTTTGTTGTTTGTGCCGATTGATTTCTGAATACTTTGTGTACGTCGATCGCTGCTCATTACTTCTCTTCTTTAAAACTTCGATTCCTATTTTTAAAATCTTTACTGCACACTTGACAATTTTCGTTAAATTCTTCCGATCACTTGAGGAAAATTATTCATTTCAAGTATAAAAAAAAGTATAAATAAGTGCGTAAAATACACACTTATCACACCCCCAAACTTGATTGAAAGCTTGTCCTCAAGCGAACACAAATAAGCATAGAAATCTAATAAAATTTATTCAAGAATTAAAAATTAAAGTATGCAAAATATTTCAAATTTCTATAGTAAAATTATCTAAATCACAGTTCGCAGTATTTTGTCTCAGCTTGATATTTGCATGCAAACAATCATCTAAAGAAACACTTTCAATAATATAACTCATGATATCGCATTGAGAGAAATTTAATCAGGAATATTTGAGTGTGTACATGCTTAAACTCATTCTCGTTTAACTGATAGATCTATACTTGTGTCTTATGAGAAGGGAAATCAAAAATAGCTCTCAGGGTCACTCCGTCCACTCTTATTGTTCATTAATCTTGCCCATTATTCACTAATAACAAATATGAATAAATAGAATAAAAGTCGATAGGTCTTTAATTAAGCTTGTAATGTAAGGTTGGGTTTATAAGGTAGGAAATTTTTGGATTCAAGCGAAACTCTAGAGCACAATCCATCCTTATGTCACCCTCACTCCTTACACTCACTTGAACTCTTTTCTTATCAGTTAACTCAATATTCCCCCCCAAACTTGTCTCACTCTCTATTTTTCAAAACCAACTCTTTTGTCAATGTCTTTGCATAGCATACAAATACTAACAATAACAACAAATAGCATATAATAAATTGTTCTACTACTGAACAATTCAACTTTTTTTTTTTTTTTTTTTTTTTTTTTTTTTGAATAGAAAAACATAAGGGAAGAATAAATAAAATCCCCAAATATTAACAACTTAGACAATTGACAAAAGACTTAGCTTTGATTCTCACCACTACTTTCTCCAACTTTCCCCATAATATGTACCCACAACCCTGTGCTCAATAAATAGGATAGTCAAAATAATTTCAGGGTAGGCTAAATTAGGGTTGACAAAATAATGGTAAATATAAGTTCAAATAGGAGACTAAGGGTGCCATTTAAATGACACAAATGAGGTATGTCAATAAAGGCTCAAACGATTCAAACATGGCCTAAGTCATTCTCTTATTTCTGCAAAAATCACAATTTGTATTCATGAATGCAGGGCAAAACCAAGAACAATTTGATACTCACTAATCACTCACTAAATATAAATGGAGCTCACTCCCTTTCAGTGTTTACACTCAAGCACTCCCTTACTGTGTTTAGGCTCTCGATCTCAAGACACAATTTATATCATAATCAGCTAAACTTAAATAAGAATGAACATTTCCACACAACAAGTCTAACTTCCTAAGTTCCAATCAATGCTACTATCACAAATCATAGTATCTCAGAATTTATTCAGAAGTTGAAACATGCATCAATCAAAGGTGCAATCATTGACACTTTAAACAAATGAAATAAATAATCATACCATAGAATTTCAAAATATTAAGCATTGTTCAAATTAAAAACCCCCCCAAACTTAATATAGACATTGTCCTCAATGTAAATAATCATACACGAACAATAGGAGAGGGGATAGTGTACCTCATGTGGGGTCCGGCAGCAGTGTGGTGGCGCTTCGGTCGAAAGAGCAATCTATCAGGAATTTTTTTTTTTTTTTTTTTTTTTTTTTCACATTTAAGTAAATTACGTAATTGTCAAAAAGAAAAATCCTAATCTAAACTTCAAAGTAAATAGCTAACCTACTAACGACAATTAAAACAATAAAATAGACGGGAAATTTCCCGAAAAGTGCCGTAGTTAACGTCAACGGCTTGACGCTCGATGGTCTTTACGTATCGGGCTCCAAATGAGTGACTTGAACATCACTCTCGATCACTCCACCAAAGTACGGTTTTACTCTTTGCCCATTAACCTTAAATGTGCCGTTATCTACTCGGCGTAGCTCAACGGCTCCGTGCGAAAATACTTGACTAACCGTAAATGGTCCCGACCATCTTGACTTTAATTTTCCCGGAAAAAGCTTCAATCGTGAATTAAATAACAGAACTTACTGCCCCGGGACTAAGTCCTTCTTCAAAATATGTTTGTCATGCCACACTT
The DNA here is from genome assembly GCA_022432975.1 of Begonia masoniana. NCBI lineage: Eukaryota > Viridiplantae > Streptophyta > Magnoliopsida > Cucurbitales > Begoniaceae > Begonia > Begonia masoniana. Next base: position 27,484,151 of record CM039511.1, read on the forward strand.
TAGTTTTCTCCTTGTATATCCGAGCATTTTCGTAGGCTTCGCGTCTTAATTCATCAAGCTCATTAATCTGTAGGAGTCTAGCTTTTCCAGCTGCTTGCAATTCCATATTTAAATTCTTGATAGCCCATAATGCCCGATGTTCCAACTCAACTGGGAGGTGACATGCTTTCTCAAAAACTAATCGATATGGGCTCATTCCTATTGGAGTTTTAAATGCTGTCCGATAAGCCCATAAAGCGTCATCCAATTTTCGTGACCAATCTTTGCGTGACGAGCTGACTGTCTTTTCCAGAATTTGTTTGATCTCTCTATTTGAAACTTCAGCTTGCCCATTAGACTGAGGGTGATAGCCAAGGGTCTTCCGATGCTTTACTCCGTATTTCAATAATAAGGCTGTAAATTGTTTATTGCAGAAGTGTGTACCCTCATCACTGATAATGGCTCTAGGAGTGCCAAAACGAGCAAAAATATTTTTACGTAAAAAGTTTAGCACCACTTTTCCGTCATTGGTTGGTGTCGCAATAGCCTCCACCCACTTGGATACGTAGTCAACGGCTAACAGAATATATTTGTTATTGAAAGATGCGGGAAAAGGACCCATAAAATCAATTCCCCATACGTCAAAAAGTTCTACTTCCAGTATGTTCGTCAAGGGCATTTCATTGCGTCGAGAAATATTCCCCGTGCGTTGGCATCTATCGCAAGCCTGCACGAATGTGTGAGCATCTCTAAATAATGATGGCCAATAAAAACCGCACTGTAATACTTTTGCTGCAGTCCGAACGCCTCCAAAGTGCCCGCCACATTCCAGAGTGTGGCAGTGCCTCAAGACTGATTCCATCTCATCTTCTGGTATACAACGCCGTATCATTTGATCAGAACAATGCTTATACAGGATAGGTTCTTCCCAGTAGTAGCGTCGAATGTCGGAGAAGAATTTCTTTCGTTGATGAGATTTCAAGTCGGGTGGTATAGTTTGACCAACCAGGTAATTCACGTAATCTGCGTACCATGGTAGCTGCGACACAGCGAGGAGAGTCTCGTCCGGGAAATCTTCATTTATTTGATGGTTTTGATCGGTCACATGCTCTCGAGTTTCTAAACGAGAGAGGTGGTCAGCTACTAGATTTTCGGTTCCCTTTTTATCTCTAATTTCCAGGTCAAATTCTTGTAATAGTAGCACCCACCTAATTAACCGAGGTTTAGCGTCCTTTTTCTCCATGAGATATTTGATTGCTGAGTGGTCGGTGAATACTATGACTTTATTTCCAATCACGTATGGTCTGAACTTATCAAAGGCGAAGACGACGGCCAATAACTCTTTCTCTGTGGTAGCATAATTTAATTGAGCATCATTAAGGGTCCGACTAGCGTAGTAAATTGTTCGGAAACTTTTATCTCTCCTTTGGCCCAAAACTGCTCCAACAGCGAAATCACTCGCATCCGTCATAATTTCAAATGGCAAGTCCCAATCGGGTGCAGTGATAATCGGAGCTGTCACAAGTTTTTCTTTAAGAATATTAAATGCTTCAAAACATTCTGCTGTAAACTTGAATGACACATCTTTTTCTAGTAGACTGCACAAGGGTTTAGTAATCTTGGAGAAGTCCTTGATGAAGCGCCGGTAAAAACCAGCGTGTCCAAGAAAACTACGCACTCCCTTAACTGATATGGGTGGTGGTAATTTCTCAATCGCCACTATCTTAGCTCGGTCCACCTCAATGCCTTGTGATGAAATCCGGTGGCCTAAAACGATTCCCTCTTTAACCATAAAATGACATTTCTCCCAATTAAGTACTAGGTTGGTCTCCACACATCGAGCCATCACTTTAGACAAATTTTCCAAACAGATGTCAAATGATGCTCCAAAAACTGAGAAGTCATCCATAAACACCTCAATGTATCGTTCTACCATGTCAGAAAAAATTGCCATCATGCAGCGCTGAAATGTCGCAGGTGCGTTGCATAATCCGAATGGCATCCGTCGAAAAGCAAATGTACCATACGGGCATGTGAAGGTAGTCTTTTCTTGATCTTCCGGTGCTATAACAATCTGATTGTATCCCGAGTATCCATCTAGAAAGCAGTAGTAATCGTGACCAGAAAGTCTATCTAGCATCTGATCAATAAATGGCAACGGGAAGTGATCTTTACGTGTGGCCTTATTTAACTTTCGATAATCCATGCATATCCGCCAGCCGGTGACTGTGCGAGATGGGATGAGCTCATTATTGTCATTCTTGATTACTGTCAATCCACTTTTCTTCGGCACACATTGCACCGGGCTCACCCACGGGCTATCTGAAATCGGGTAAATAACGCCCGCATCCAACCATTTCAAAATCTCTTTGCGCACAACCTCTTTCATTGCTGGATTCAGACGCCTTTGGTGTTCAACTGATGGGCGATGATCGTCTTCCATTAAGATCCGATGTACACAGAATGAGGAGCTAATGCCTCTAATATCCGATAGAGTCCATCCAATAGCGACTTTATATTTTCGAAGTACTCGTAATAGCTTTTCTTCTTCGATCGGAGATAAGTCCACTGAGATAATAACTGGAAGCGTCTCGTTTTCTCCTATATAGGCATAACGTAAGTGAGACGGTAGAGGTTTTAGTTCTAGAGTTGGTGGACTTTCAATGGATGGGGGGACCCTAATAGGTGGCTCTCCCAAACTTTCAAAATACTTCTTCTTTTCGGGTTCAAAAGCGTTCATCAATAATGCATAGCTTGTAGCTCCCACGTTTTCGTCCAGGGGAATATCTTGATTGAATTCACTTGTTTCAAGTAAGTCACTTAACTGAAATGGCATAACCGCTAATGTGGAGTCCATTGTGTCTATCCGAAACACGTCATCACTAGCCTGTGGATACTTCATCGAGCGGAACACATTAAATGTGACCTCCTCATTTTGTACACGCAATTTCAATTCACCCCTTTGCACGTCAATCAACGCTCCCCCAGTTGCTAAAAATGGTCGTCCTAAGATTATCGGGATATCTCGGTCTTCAACCATATCTAGGACTACAAAATCTGCTGGAAATATGAACTTATCGACCTTAACAAGCACGTCTTCTATGATTCCTCTCGGGTGCTTTATTGATCTATCAGCCATTTGTAAAATCACTCGTGTTGGTTTTGCTTCACCTAGCTCCAGCTTTTGAAAAATAGATAATGGCATTAAATTGATGCTTGCTCCCAGATCGCATAAAGCACGCTCAAAAATGCAGTTCCCAATCTCACATGGAACCGTAAAACTACCTGGATCCTTCAATTTTAGTGGGAGTTTTCGTTGAATTATTGCACTGCATTCTTCAGACAGTGTGATTGTACCACAATCCTCTATTTTTCTTTTATGTGATAAAATCTCTTTTAAAAATTTTGCATAGGTTGGCATTTGTTCCAGTGCCTCGGCAAACGGGATGTTGATGTGTAATTGTTTGAAAACGTTCAAGAATTTATCGAATTGCCTATCCAATTTTGTATTTTTCAGGCGTTGTGGGAAAGGAATTTTTGGAACGATTTCCTTTGGGATTGGTGGGGCTTCCTGTAGCTCTTGATCCTTTGATGTGGACTCGGATGATGACGAATGCATTCCGTCATGTGCGACCACTTTCTTATTTTCTTTGGCGCAATTTTCAATAACTTGTCCACTCCTAAGTGTGATGGCATTGCATTGGTCTCTGGGGTTGATTTCAGTGGAACTGGGCAATGTACCTTGTGGGCGTTCAATTAGTGCAGCTGCAATCTGGCCTATTTGAGTTTCTAAGCTTCGAATTTGGGCCGACTGGTTTTGTAAGGTGGTTCTTGTTTCAGCCATAAAATTATTTGTGTGCTCACCCATCTTGGCAATTAAATCCTCCAGGTTAGATTTTCTTTCAGGAAACGGAGGTCGCGGTTGATTAACTTGTGGTATCTGGATAGCGTTGTTCGGGTTCTTCCACGAGAAGTTCGGATGATTGTTGTTCCCCCCATTATAGTAATTACCAGAATTCTGGAGCGTCGGTCTATTGTAATTTCCCACATATTGGGCATGTTCAGAAGAACTATTACCCATTTGGTTCCCTTGCTGACAGTTTTCACTAGCATGTGGTCCTTGGCACCAATGACATTGTTCGATCGGGGAATGAATTGCATTAACTGAAACTTGATTACCTAGGATGTGTTTAGTGAGGGATGCCATTTGTGTAGTTAATGCTTTTATCGCTTCCATTTCTGGGGTATTTGACTGCTTCCTCAAAATCTGACGTTCAACCGGGCACTGATCATTATTGAGTGATAACTCCTCTAACAGGTTGAATGCCTCCACTTCTGTCTTCTGTAGTAGTGATCCACCAGCTGCTGAGTTAACAAGAGTCCGTGTAGCAACTGACAGGCCGATGAAAAATGTCTGTATTTGCATCCATTGTGGTAGACCATGTTGGGGGCATTTTCGTAAAAGTTCCTTGAATCGGCCCCATGCTTCATAGACCGTCTCGCCATCGAATTGATTAAAGTTATTAATTTCGTTGCGGAGTTTTGCCATTTTTTCAAAGGGAAAGAATTTAGATAGGAATCTTTGAACTAATTCATTCCACGTTGTAATTGAATCCGGGGGTAAGGAATTTAACCAGTTCTTAGCGCGATCTCTTAGTGTAAAGGGGAACAACCTAAGTCTAACAGCATCATCAGAAACATTATGATATTTAAACGTGTCACAGACCTCAACGAAGCTTGCAATATGATCTTTTGGATCCTCGTTAGGCAGACCACAGAATTGATACTGCTGAATCATATGTATGGTTCCCGGCTTTATTTCAAAATTGTTGCATGTGATCGCAGGTTTTCGAATTGCTGATTGAACCCCGTCCATAGATGGCATGACATAATCGAGCAATGTTCGTCTCCTGACTTCGGCCACTTCGATCATCTGTCGTACATCTGCGTTTTGCCCATCCGCCATCGTTGTCTGCCTTGTTTCCCTACGATTTCTTCGGCAGGTTCGTTCAATTTCAGGGTCGATAGGTAATAGGTCGACAGTACCAAATTTGCGCATGCAACTGCAAGAGCAAATACAACGAATTAATTAAACAGTCTAAATTAAAACAAAAATAACTTAATGAAATATTAAGAAAAATAATTCCCCGGCAACGGCGCCAAAAACTTGTTGCGAAAAATCGTGATACGCAAGTGTACGTGTCGCACAAGTAATATAGTTTATAAGTAAGAGTCGAACCCACGAGGAATAGTTTTACTAAAATATTAAATTAAGTTAATTTTAAATTAATTGGACTAAAACACTTTAATATTTATTAAAAAGATTTGATTTTTATTTGATTTTAAATTAAACAATTAAATAACTAAAGTAATTGAAGTAAACTAATTAGGAAACTAAAATAAATGGCAGGAAAATAATTAAAGATTTGGTAAATATTAAGAAAGAATCTAGGGATTCTGATTTCACATCCACTTTCCTATTTAATATCCCTAATTTAGTTAATATTTCCTAATCCTACGTGTTGACAGCAATTTTTCTATTTTAATTATTATTCTCTCCCGAGCTATAATAATATTATCCAACTAACAGGTTATCACCTCCCGGTCTCAAACTCAAATCAGTTGAATACATTAAGTGCAGAAAATCATAAAACTGCATAAAAGTCCTAGCTATCCCTAGTCTAGAATCAGTTCATGGTAAACTCATCAGTGCCCAGTTATTTCGCAACTTCCGTCTTTTGAAACAACCCTAAAAATCTTAACTTTGGTGATCAGGCAAAATTAAGCATGAAGAATAGACAAGAATACTCAACACGATATCGAAAAAAGGAAAATAGAAACTAAATTAGAAACATTAAACAATCGAGTTTCAGTTACGTCATATCCCTAGAACAGAAAGTTAGTTCATACTAAAATAAAGATAAATAATTATAATCCTAAATTGCATAATGAAATAATAGAAATAAAAAGAAAAGGAATATATCCTGTGAAGTTGCTTCTCTGCGTCGAAGATTGGCTTCTCTGTTGCGCTGTCCAGTCTCGCCGACGCTCCTCGCTGCTCGTCGGATCTGCTGCGCCGAAACTCTCCAAGTCGCAGACCCTTCCGTCGCTGCTCTCAACGTCGCCGAACAGAGCTCGCCAGAGTCACTCCCGCTGCTGCGCTCTGCTCTGTGGAAAAATATAGCCGAATTCCCCTCCTCAATCCTCTGTTTCTTGCTGTATAGTCGCCCCTTTCCAAATCTGAATCCAGGCTCTTTAAATCGTCCAAAACCGAATCTCTGTTTCTTTCCATATTCAATCAAGACCGAATCGCTGCTTGCCCGAATCCCTCTCTGCCCTTAGGTTTTTATTTTCTTTCCTTTGCTGATTAATGGATGAGATTTAATAAGTGATTTTTTTAAATTTCCATTGATTATTTCTTTCCTTTGCTGGAATATGTGGCTATGTTTGTTGCTTCTTCTTCCTTTTCTCCCATGTACGGCGATCGATCTCTGGATTTTTATAGAGATCGATCGCTGTTCTTCTACGTATGTACAGCGAAATGATCTCTGGCTTCTCTTCAATTTGCAATTATATGTGGCGATCGATCTCTGCTGGATTACAGAGATCGATCGCTGCTCTCAGAAATCGTTCGCTGCTTGCTCCTAATATGTGGCAATTGTGGCGATCGATCTCTGTGAATTCATGGAGATCGATCGCTGTTGGTCTCCTTTGTTGTTTGTGCCGATTGATTTCTGAATACTTTGTGTACGTCGATCGCTGCTCATTACTTCTCTTCTTTAAAACTTCGATTCCTATTTTTAAAATCTTTACTGCACACTTGACAATTTTCGTTAAATTCTTCCGATCACTTGAGGAAAATTATTCATTTCAAGTATAAAAAAAAGTATAAATAAGTGCGTAAAATACACACTTATCACCATGTCATCAATCCATGTCTCCACTAGCAAGTGTCCTTTGATGCCAAGTCATGCCTCTCCAAGCCCAAAGCAATTGGGCCTCTCCAAGCTCCATCTTCAAGTTCCATCTTCAAGCTTTGTCTTCTATTGGGTTGGGCCTATCCCATCAAGATGGCTTACTTGAAACCGAGTTCTACCCATATAAGCTTAAGGCCAAAATAGTCTTTCTCAAAGAAACATAAAAGCAATGAAAAATAAATAAAAATTACAGAATTTGTCTCCGGGAAGACAAATTCCCGCTTCTGATACTCCACTGGTGCTCAAGTATAACCTTCATCCCGAGCATCCCAGAAAATAGTGTGAAGAGGTTTGTCCATGTCTCCTTGGCTAGGTGTCCACTTCAAGTCACCAAAGGGTCCATCACCTGCAAAATAAATAAATTCATTAGTACATAAACTATAAGTGTCATGGGCCTCGGTTATGGGCTGAGTTTTGGTTTGAGATCTAGTAATGGGCCTATGGGGCACATCAATTGTTCAGCATTGTTTGGACTTGTTGAGCGCGGCTATTAACTATGCTCGTTAAGGCATTATGTAACGACCCCTTATCCCAGCAAGATATTGTCTGCTCTGGGGATTGGGCCGTAGCACAATATCCTCCCCTCACGGCTTTATTTGGCGAGAACTTCCCAAAAGGTCACCCAACTTGGAATTGCTCTCGCCGAAGCACTTTTTAACTTCGGAGTTCTTATGGGATCCGTTGCCAATTGTGCTCCAAAACGCGTCTTGCTATGTTGGAAGGGTCTCTTTACATATGTTTCATTTTCACATACTTCCCCAAGCGATGTGGGATTGTGACGACTCCCTTTTTACGACCTGTCACCTTCTGGTTTTCCTGCACGGACGTACCGCCATCCGGGTTCCGGTTCGTGCAGCCATCGTACCCATACGTGCATATTCGGGTCATCAAAATCACCCCCCCTCGGGGGCCCAACGTCCTCGTTGGCCACATTTCCGGTTGGGTACAGACTCTGATACCATTTGTAACGACCCCTTATCCCAGCAAGATATTGTCCGCTCTGGGGATTGGGCCGTAGCCCAATATCCTCCCCTCACGGCTTTGTTTGGCGAGAACTTCCCAGAAGGTCACCCAACTTGGAATTGCTCTCGCCGAAGCACTTTTTAACTTCGGAGTTCTTATGGGATCCGTTGCCAATTGTGCTCCAAAACGCGTCTTGCTATGTTGGAAGGGTCTCTTTACATATGTTTCATTTCCACATACTTCCCCAAGTGATATGGGATTGTGACGATCCCCTTTTTACGACCTATCACCTTCCGGTTCGCCCACGCGGATGTACCGCCATCCGGGTTCCGGTTCGTGCAGCCATCGTACCCATACGTGCATATTCGGGTCATCACACATTAATTTGTCCTTGCATGCCTCCTTGAGCACTAGTCTCACCTTCGTGTCGTGTGCTTTCGGGTGGGGTAGTATCCCTAGCCCGATGTGGTTCTTGGTGTAGTGGATCTCGATTGAACCTACTTCGATTAGTCATATTTAAGTGTTTTAATTTAATTCAATTTCTTGTCTAAGTTAATTTTTCTAGATTAGTGAGATGCTTATCTTCTTAATGTCTTAGGTAGTATTAGGCACTAAGGAATAATCTTAGCTAAGACAAAATGAAAATAGGGATCATGCTAAAATAGGTAGTCAACTCAACAATTTTAAATAACACTTAGCAATAACTAAAGAAATTAATATATATTACCTTTTTTTTTAACAATTACTAATCACAACAATTTTAACCAAGTTTTCAATTTTATCTAAGGTCACTTAGCGAACAGCTAATTAATCTCTAAAAACAACAAGTAATAATATTTTAAACACCACTTAAATCAAGATAAACAAGCTGAAATTTTAATCCAAACATAGCAGAATTTTTAATGTAACTTTTAACTCAAATTTGCTAATTTAAATCATGCTTTTGCTAAATTCGTATAAACCAATTTCGTGCATTCAATTAGCAGCATATCTTAGGTAGGTTTATAGATTAAAACATGAGCAACAATTAGCAAAATAATAGACACATTTCGAACACAATAAAAGGATGTAAATAGATGAGATAAGTCAACAATATTGTACTATCCGATTTAATAGTTATATGTCGAGTTCAAGCACCAAAATTTCTAGAAAATTAATATATCTATTGGACAAGATTCAGATGCTAAAACATGAGACAAATGATAGCATGATAAGCTAATTAAGTTAATACAACAAAATACTAAAAACCGAGGGGATATAATGAAAACCGTGGAGGATTTCAACAAATATGAACCGGTTTTTATATCTTCACACTAAGCCGATTTTCATGCTTCTTTTCCTCAATATTCCAATCAATCTTTTAGCTTAGATTTAAGTTTAAATGTCGAGTCAAAACAAGTAAAATAAATGGTAAAAACCGAAGCTAAAAATGGAGAGTAAACCAAAAAGGAAAAGAAAATAAACTAGGAGAAATTTGACTATACCTTGGCCGATTTTTCTACCTCTTTGCATACCATGTTTCCTTAATAGATTAAGTATTATAATGACCATAAAAATGGCAGCAAATGAAATAGTTAGATTAGCACAAAGTTAGCACAAAGTTAAAGGAGATAATGCTAGAGAAGAAAATGAGCCGCTATCCTGGTTTTGTGCCGAATTTTGACTATTGTCAAGGCACTAAAACGCATGAGGGAAGCCTTGTGGCTCTGATACCACTTGAAACAGGATCCCTTAGAAAAGGTTCCGTGAAAACCCACTAAAATATCAAGAGTGCTCGGTGTGTGTGAGGGATGACAAATTCGTGGAATGGAGGAGCAAAAATAAGAATAAATGCAACAGATGAAAGTGAGGTGTGTGCTAAGGGAATATGGCCGAATATTAGATGTTAGATGATGGCATGAAGCATGAAGAAAAATAAGAGAAAAATGGAGAGAAAGATGGAAGATGAAGTAATGGAATGAAGGAAATAAAATTGCAATAAAATAAAGGTGGTTTGTGTGTGTTTTGTGTGGCCGAAATTTAGAGAGTGATTGTGGGTGAATGTGATAGCAAATAAAATAAAGAAATTACCCTTGGAGGTTCCTTAGAGCGATCTTATAAGTTAGGCTCTAGGATAAACAATTTCTGGGAGGAAAACGACCACCATAGGCCAGGGATTTTTGTCCTCAATCCAACTCCCAATGGAGAAGGTGAGGGAATGAATAAGAGCTAACCTAGCAACCCAAGCTAGGTTAGCAATGGAGGCCAACTCCTCCTGGTTCAAGGAACCAAGGAAAAACACCAAAGGAACTTTGGATATTTAGGGAAATATTAGTGTATTGATTGGCAAAAAGTTGTCTACATTCACTAATACCATGCATTTATAGAAGTCCTAGGTGGATTAGGGTTTTGGAGGAGAAATGGTGGCCATTGATTAGGTGAAGATCGGATGGTGGAGATGAGAGGCCGAGGCGCGCATCACCAGCTAACCAGCGCGCGCGCCAGCTGGTTCTCGGGTAGGCGCAATCTAATTGCCTCGCGCGCGCCATGTCACCGATCCACGCCTAGCTGCCCGCGCCATCTCCTCGCTGCCCGCGCGCCATCTCCTCACTGCCCGCGCGTGCCAAGTGGGCTATTTGGATGAAGGCCAAGCCAAAATCTAGCCAAAGGATGAGATTCCGCCAACTCATCAATCCATGCTTCCACCCACACATGTACCTGCAAAATCATACCTTTGGGTTGGCTCTTCTTTTGGCCGAGTCCTTCTTTGGGCTTGATTTGTGGAGGTCTCTTTTCCTTTGAATTGTTGAATTTTCTTCAAACCAAATCCACCACCATACATCTAGTTCTAACCACACAATCTAATACATGAAATGCAATTATAAAATCCTTACAATAAAGGCAAATGTATGCCAATGAGTTTAAAAATTAAAAATTACAAATTAAGGCCCGGGAAGACACATTCCCATAGGGCTGCAAGTAAGCTCCGAGTGAATGCTCCAATGAATGACGTGGCAAGGTTTCTCCACATCCTCTGATGTCGGCTTCCAACTGAAGTCCATGATGTGATCCAAACCTGCAAAAAGAGACAAATCATTAGAACATTGATCAATTAAAGTTTGTGCCCGAGTTTGTGATCTTGTAACGGGCCTCCGAGGCATGTCAGATTGGCTGTCAAATGGCCGATGAATCGCCCCCAATTTTTACACCACTGCCGATCGATCGGCTGTCTAAGGGTCGATCGATCGGCTATACATTTTGGGCACGGATTGCCCTTTTTACCCACGACTATTTGGCCGAATGTTTTCTTTCATTTACATGTTTTCTTTAAATGGTTTTCAGGATGTTTTAATTGATTTAGAAGTTTAAAAAGAAAAATTTATACGGTAATTTTAAGGTATAGGAATAAGGGACGCTACAGTTTTGAAGTATTTTGTGTTTAAAGTGGTTGGGAAAGGTTTTAGGTAAGTTTAATGTGAAGTGTAGAGGGTAGAAATAGAGAAAAAGTGGTTAAGTGTGGAAAAAGGTGAGGTGGTGTGCTGGAGGCATCGGGCTGCGTGCAGGGTGCGTGCGCACAGCATGCGGGGCATGTGCAGCCGATCGATCGTGCCCAGGGCCTGATCAATCGGCGTTTTGTCTGCATTTTGGCCGAAAATATAGAGAGTTCGCCGATCGATCGGCGTTGTGCGAGAGGGGCTGCCCAACGCGAGCGCCACCCAGTCACTACGCGCACTCGGATGGGCAGCGCGCGCTCGTGCCGTGCGCACTGGGAGAGTGCCGCACGCACGCGACGGCAGCGCGCCATGGCTACGCGCGCAAGTCGCATGCCATGTGCACCCAACTTTTTTTTTTAAGTTTTTGATTTTTTTCACGTTTTAACCCAACGTTTCGCGATACTTCCAAAACGTATTTCCTGAACGTTTTATCGAAAACGACTTTAGGCTTCGATTTAGAGTTTTAAAAAGTCAAAAATTTTCACGTCCAAAATGTCAAAGTCAAAGTCAACGTCAGGTTACGTCTCGTGCTGGTCCAGCGGGTCTGGGTCGTCACAGTTTGTTACTTGTGATTTTCTTTCATTGTTTTGGACAAAAGAAGATGATCCTATGAGACTATATGTGGACAACCAAGTCACCTTCAAAAGTAGTTTGCTAAATTCAAAGCTTGACAATATTCTTGATAAATTGTGGGGAGCCTCCATCATCTTCATAATCAAACTCAAAGGCGGCTACCATCATTTACAAATGAGGAATTGTACTACATATTTGGTAATATCCCTAGAACAATCCATTTTCTTGTAGTTTTATGAGTTTCTTGCACTAAGTTTTGGTTGAATATTTGATGAGTTAAGAATCGATGTTACTACTTTCATCTTGGAATGTTTTAATATTTCAGACCCATATTGTGTTATTCTCAAAAACATTATTGGTAGTTAAGTGGATTACAACTTTTTTGTTATCGAGGTTACTCACTATTTCCCATGGTAGTTAATTACTTAGAGAGTCAAATGATCAGTTGTGGATTTATTTTAGAAGGAGAAAGAAGGAAAACTACAAAGAAGTGGCCATGTACACCACTTCAATGATATCAACAGATTTGGAAGGTTCATTTCACTATTCAAGTCTCTTGTTTTGTGCTTAAATTGGTATTTTCTATGATTGTTTTCTATATTGATAAAGGCTTCAGTCATTGGCATAGTATTGCTCGACTCATTTTGAAAGAATTGATTTTCATTCGAGCATATGACATTTGTTTGAGATTGAAGATTATGCAGGGAGATGTGAAAGAAAATCATTTCTTGGGGATGCCATTAAAGGAAGTTCACTATAGATATGTCGAAGAAATTGCCAATGTGTTATGAACAATGGCTTATCATCCTTCATTGGGGTTGCTAATAATGGTGTCTAGCTTTCCTTGGGGCCAATTGAACTTGATTTAGGATTATCCAAAGAAGCTGCTGAAGATTTTACCTTGGTGTTGGTGGAAAATATCACAAGGTTTGGAAGTGTTACACCAAGTGGAGAAGGCCTTGGATTTAAGGTTCAATCATCTTCAAACCCAAGAGAATGATGTGCCATGGAGGAGGTTACTCTCTCCACCCGAGCCAACTGGCTCACTAACCATCTTAATTCCTTTTCTTTTGCAGGGAAATACCTTCATGAAGACTTGGAAGAAGCACCCTCATCTTGTGACAAAGAGAAGCCTAAGTTTATGCTAGTTTGGGTGCCAAATGAGGAAAAGAACAAAGCACTTGAGGTCGCGGCCATCAAACAATTGTTTGCCATCTAACCATTGTTGACCAAACTTCCATCTCATTGGAGACCTGAAGACTTTTATTTTTGGACTCTTTTTTCTATCCTTATTATTTTTTGTTATTTCCTTATTGGAATGTTTGGACTATTTTGTTGTAAGCCTTACTTGGTTTAACCTAAATGACCGAGTGAGTGTGTTTTGTTTGCTCATTCTTGGGAATATTTTAGTCTTTTCTTTTCTAGGGAATTTTGCCCTAATTTTACTATTTAAATAACCCCATTATGCTGCTGTAAAGCTAGCTAATTTTGAATCAAATAAAACCTAGCTAAAGTTTATGCTAGTTTGGGTGCCAAATGAGGAAAAGAACAAAGCACTTGAGGTTGCGGCCATCAAACAATTGTTTGCCATCTAACCATTGTTGGCCAAACTTCCATCTCATTGGAGACCTGAAGACTTTTATTTTTGGACTCTTTTTTCTATCCTTATTATTTTTTGTTATTTCCTTATTGGATTTAATGTTTGGACTATTTTGTTGTAAGCCTTACTTGGTTTAACCTAAATGACCGAGTGAGTGTGTTTTGTTTGCTCATTCTTGGGAATATTTTAGTCTTTTCTTTTCTAGGGATTTTTGCCCTAATTTTACTGTTTAAATAACCCCATTATGCTGCTGTAAACCTAGCTAATTTTGAATCAAATAAAACCTAGCTAAAGTTTATGCTAGTTTGGGTGCCAAATGAGGAAAAGAACAAAGCACTTGAGGTCGCGGCCATTAAACAATTGTTTGCCATCCAACCATTGTCGGCCAAACTTCCATCTCATTGGAGACCCGAAGACTTTTATTTTTGGACTCTTTTTTCTATCCTTATTATTTTTTGTTATTTCCTTATTGGATTTAATGTTTGGACTATTTTGTTGTAAGCCTTACTTGGTTTAACCTAAATGACCGAGTGAGTGTGTTTTGTTTGCTCATTTTTGGGAATATTTTAGTCTTTTCTTTTCTAGGGACTTTTGCCCTAATTTTACTGTTTAAATACCCCCATTATGCTGCTGTAAACCCTAGCTAATTTTGAATCAAATAAAACCTAGCTAAAGTTCATCTTCAAATGTGGAGAGTTCTCTGCAAACCGCCACCTCTTTTTTTGTGAGTAACATTTGAATTGAGTGTGAGTGTTCTTGAATCCATTCTTCGTGAGTGTAAGTGGATTCTCTAATTTCTACTACTTTCTCCATTCTCTTTCTAGAGATGGATCTCCTCACCAAAGGTGTAGAAGCTCTCAAACAACCCGATTTGGTGTGCTCCTCTAACAAAGTTAGTCATGGAAGTCAATAGCTGCAATTTTAACACCTATTTGGACCAACTTGGTTACTACATACAATAACCCTTTTTCCACAATGATTTTGGTTACTGATTTTGGAGGAAATTTTCTTCACATCTAGGAGATGTTGCTATTCAAATATTGCATCAAGATCATCCATATTAACGAAGATATCTTCTCTCCAAGTTTGCCTAATTGTTGGCCAAAGGGTGTGATTCCACCTCCATTGGCCAAAATCATTTTGGCCGTAACTCCTTCACCTCAACGAGTGATGTCAGGATTTTTGGAAGGCCTTTATTCCACACCTTGTAAGTGCGTCTGTCCAAATTTCATTTAAAAATGAATAGATTCGACAGAGACATAGTTTCCTAAAGACAACACTCGAATCTGCCCTAGAATTCTGGGTTTGTCTTTTGAGCACAACACTCTCCTTTTTGGTGTTGCATCATTAGATGTAACTTGTTTTTCAACAAATTCACAATTCTACTTATTATCTTTGTCAAGCATTAATTATTTTATATTGCAAAAAGCGAATTCTTTCTCTAATTCGATATTTTGGAATTAGTTAGATACAAAACTTTCTAAGGATCCATAAATTATATATGTAACACCCGGGATTTTTTTTAGGGAAAATTGAAGAGAAAATAAAATAATAATAAAATAGGTTGGTTTAATTAATTTAAAAGAAAAGTGAAGTTTCTAATTTAAGTTCGGGTCCTAGTGAAATTAAGCCGGAGATTTTAATTTAAGAATGAGATTTAATGGAATTTGACATGGTCGGAAATACGGGAGGGCAAAACGGTAAATGTCAAGTTATTAATGTTTTAATAGAAATTATTATTATTATTATTATTATTATTATTATTATTATTTTTAGTTTTATAAAAAAAAAACAACACGAAAACAACAGAATCGCCATTCTGTTGTCTTCGCGTGCCCAACGTCGAGAGAAGCAGGGGAGACGGGGGAGGGGCGAGCGACGAAGGCGACGGCCGTTCACCGCCGTGGTTCCAGCCAGACAACGTCGACGGCGTCTAGGGCTGCCATTTCAGCCGTCGCTGCGCACAAACCGGCCAGTAATCTCAGTTTTCCCCTGTTTTTCTTTCTGTTCGAGGCCGTGGATCGCCGAGCTGTTAGAGCTCCGATCGCTGGCCGTTTTTGGGCGGTCTTGGCTCGGGATTGCCGGACATTAGGCCAGCTTTAGTTGTCTGGCCGTGGGGAGCTCGAATTGGGCAAAAGTCAGTAAGCCCTATTCGGGCAATTCGGGGTTTTGTGTGGAACTCTGGTTTTTCTTGTTAGGTTATGTTAATTGGAGGTTAGGGGGATTGATTGGTGAAGAGATTGGTGAGAATTGATGAAAAATCAGAAACGGGGAATTTTCCGGTTAGGGGTATTTCGGGTTTTTGTCAATTTGACCTAGTTAGAGTCGTTTGTTTTCAAATTCCTTTTGGCAGGTTAAAATAGGTTATTAGAGGAGTACGTGGTCGCTGGAATCGTTAGATTCCGATATCCGATGCAAAAGTTACGCGCGTTCGAAGTTTCGGGTCGGTTTTTACCGAACCCAAATTAGTGGCCTGTTTAGTTGGGTTTTAGTTGGATTAGGCTAGAAATAGTAGTTTGTGAGTTAATTGGTGAAAGTAGGCTTGATTTTAATGAAGTTTGAATTATTGTCGTAGGTCGAGCTGTAGATGGACAGGTAACCGAGTAACCTCAGCGAGCTAGGACGCCAGGTAAGTAGTGGATGAGTGTTTGTTGCCTTCGGGCCTACACCATAGAACGGTAGGGATTGTTTGTTTGTTTGTTGTGTTTTGCTTTGTGTCATGCATTGTGTGTCATGCATCATTGTTTTCTAACTGACGAAATCACGTGTTTTGCATGTTTGAGTGGTGAGGATGACGTAATGAAAGATGAGAAAATTGATATGCAACTTGGTCTCGAGTAGAATAGCCTCGTCAGGCTCGTGGCTCGCTGAGCACCCTGCGGGGGATTTTACTCTAGATGCTATGCTAATGTACGTAATGTGTCGTGAGTATGAATGCCTCGATATGTTCGTGCTTGAAGGCACAATGAGGATTCTACGATCGATTAGGGGAGATTTGGTTGGCCGTCCAGGATTGTGTTAGGGCATGTGCCTCCGGTCTTGCTTTGTGGGTCAAGGCGTTGCCGTCCAGGATTGTGTTGGGACGTGTGCCTACTTGATTCACATGAAAGTGAAAGATAAATGTAACCTGAATGAAAAGAAAGCAACTGAGTGTGTAGAAACTGCATGATAGGGTTGAGTCGAGCATTTAGTGTGTTGTTGTGCATTATTTCCCTACTTGCTAAGCGTTAGGCTTACTTTTGTGTTCTATGGTGTAGGTGGCGAGTTTTTACAGGTGAGGTAGAGAAGACAGCCCAGGACTAGGCAGCAGTCAGAGGAGTACGAGGCATGCCGGTGCGAGTAGTTGTCGGGGCGCCTCGACCATGGTCTTCGGAAAGACGTGGGTGGAACAGTATTTTTGGGGTCGTGTATAATTTACAATTATTTTGGTGGTGGTTTGTAGAGTTGTCTTTTTGGTTGACGTTGGTTTTAGCGTTATTACATAGCTATTTGTATTTGGTGTATATAATCATAGATAAGGGTGATGTGTCGCCCTGTACTGTGGACTTTCTTTACTTAGGAATGTTTGTATTTTAGTTTCCCTCTTTACTGCTATTTGGAGATTTCTCATGCCGTATACTGGATAGTTGGTTAGGAGTATTCTGGATCTGTTTGGGGATTTATTTATTGTAGGTACCTAGCATTTTGGAGGCGCCATTTTCAGGCGTTACTTTGCCGAAATTTTCAGAAAGGACGCCGTGGTGCTTAAAGGTTAGGGGTAGGAGAATTAGTTAGTCTAGGCAGCTAGGTATGACGTAAGAGAGAGTTTCGAGAGACTTCGTTTCGAGAGACTTTGTTTTAATTCCTGCTGTGTTAGTTTATTTTAGGTTTTGGGGTTTATTAAAATTATGTTAAATTTAGTTTTAAACGTCGTTTTCATCGGGGTTAGTGTGAGCCAAGTAGGGCTCCGAGCTAGGGTGGGTTCGGGGGCGTTACAAGATGGTATCAAAGCATAAATGGTCGTGTCGTTCAAATGATTACCCGACAATGCTGGCCGCCGTGCAACGTGCTTCACCTACTGTGAGTATTTCTTTAATTTTAGATAGTTTATCTTTAAAATTAGATTGTTTAACCCATGTTTGTTTTGGAATTGTAGTAGATTAGAACATTCCGAGAGTACCGAGACAACTTTGGTGGATCCCTTAAGCTAATTCATAGACATGTGTGTTGACATAGTGAACTGATAGTTCGAATAGTTAGGAATTTATTTGAAAAGCGAAACAGACAAGGTAACATCCGTAGAATAGATAAAAGTAGGATTGAGAATATAAAGCTTAGAAAACATTATGACGTAAATGTAAGCTGATAACCAAAGGATGTGAAAAAAAAAAGAGGTAAGGTTGGTATGAGCGGAGTGTAAGCGTTAGTCAGGTAGAGGTGAGAGTTGTTAGGAAAGACGTGAGTTACGTTCTAGCGTGAATACGGACGAGGACCCGATGAGTTAAGTGTAACGCAAAATAGACTTTAGAATGAGGGAGATAGAAGATATAGATAACTGAGGGTGATACGCCTAGGAGTGTTACACATAAGGAGACCTTTAAAGTTTTAGAATACGATGCACTAGATAAGAGTGTGAAGTTGGAAATGAAATTTATCGGGAGATACCTTAGATCGTCGAGGTACCAATAGTAGCGTAAGTGGACAAATGGAAATAGCAAAATGTAGACTAGTTAGATGTACATATAGTGGGAGTATTTAGATGTGGATTATGTTTGAACGTCTAATCTAAGTAAAACAGTTTTAGCACTTTTAGAGATGAGATTGATCGAGGCAAATTGGTACTTGTGGAATCTGAGTGATCATGTAGGAATGTTTATGTTAGTGAGTATCGAGGGTGGAAAAATGAGAAATTTGTTTCGAGTTAGAAAGCCCTTGAGGTATGGATCAAAGATTTTGAGGTATTAGGGGGTCAAGGTTAGATGCAAGTTGATACTCAAATTATAAACATGGTTGCTCCATAGGGAATAAGTACCAACTTAGCAGTTTACTCAATTAAGGACTATGGGGTACAAAGGTATAGTTAGAATGACACAACCTAAGAGAGTAAGGATCGTGAATGCTACAATGAGGATTAGTGGTAGAGTAAGTAGATAAAGAAATCCTCATCGATGAATCATGGAGATGTCACTTCGGTATAGGTTTTATTAGAGTATATGATAAAAGTAAATGATAAAGGTACCTAATTAGTAAAGTGAAAAATCAAACAAAGGATTGTATTCAATGAATACATGAATGATTGAGTGTTAGAGTATGAGGTTAGAATGATTAGAAATTTAAATGCCTTGATTAAGTAGAGTCTCTTGGATTAAGATGATGTTAGGAGATTTAGAATAATGTACGCGATGTTAAGAGGTATGGTAAATCAGCGAGAGGGAGTACCATTGTAGAAATGTAACGGGTAGGAGACGTAGCGAGTAGGAAGAGCAAAAGAGAGTAGATTTAATTATTAAACTTTAGAGAATAACGAATAAGAAGGAAAGAAAGGTCTCACATAGAAATTTAAGAGTAAACTCTGGGAGTAGGTAGAAAAGAGAATATGTAATTCTGTAGTATTTGCTGAGGTTAGGCTTGATCGGAGTAAAGTGGTGGTTGTGAAATCTCTGAGTGATCACATAGAAGTATTCATCTTAATTAGTATCGATGAATTTATTTTGAGTTGAAAATCTACAAGACTTTGAGGTATTAGAAGGTAAAAGTTAGAGGCAAGTGATGCTCAGGTAATAAAACTGGTGGTTGCTAGCGACGGGGGCATCGTTGTAGGAGTGTATTCAATCAAGGATGATTGGGGATATGTGAAAAGCTTACAATCGACACTCAACCTAGAAACATAGAGCCAAAATCGAAAGATGGGAATAGATAGTGCCTTGATTAGGTAGAGAAAAGACTACCCTTTTAAATTACGGTGATGTTTTGAGTTGCATTAAGGAGATTACTAGGTGGATTGTTGTAAAAGGAGTTAAGAGAGTAAAAAGAGTGAAGAGTAAGAGAGAATTGATTAGTTATGGTAGAGAGAATTTGGAGGGAATTAGATTGTGACCTTAGGTATCTGGTAGTGTGCCAATTGGCGATAGTTAATGGTCTAAGTAATGAATAACTAAATTAGGCTAAGGTTGGTGGGCTTAAGAGTAAGATGTAAGTTAGAACTCAAGTAGTATAAAAGTAAGGTTGGTTGGGTATTGACTTTGGCGAGCTATCGATAGGATTTCCGTAAATGTAGAAGTACAACTGAATGGAGGTGTAGGGCTGTTAGTTAACAGATTTAAATTAATAAGATGAAAGAATTTGCTCCACCGTAACAAACTAGGTTAGTGATTGAGAATGAAAGTTTAAAGATCTACGTAGAGTTAGGAAGCTAATAGATTGTGATATTTAGAGTCAAAGTTGAAGTTAGGAGTGGCATTTATCGGAAGATACTCTAGACTGTTGTAAGATTTCGTGGGTAAGGAAAATAGCTTAAGTAAGAAATAATAAGCATAAACGTGGAATGTAGCCGGGGAAACTTTGGAGTATGAGTAGAGTGTTAGAATAATCAAAGTAATGTCAAAATAAATAAGGGAGAATGTTAAGTTAGAAAGTTCAAAGGTTTGACTCATATGTAACGAAGTCGAAACTGCTGATGTCGTAAATAGATTAGGTTAGAGTTGATAAGCTTACGAGTGAGATGTGAATGAGAATTTGAGCATTAGTAGAGGTTGGGAGATGTAAGCTAGAAGAACGATTAGATTATATTCTAGATTTGGACGGACATAATTATGAAAGAAGTGATAAGATTAGCTAACTATGAGAGAGAGTGAAGATAAGAGAGTTAGCTCTTAGAAATTGTGTATTTCGTATGAAGTTGAAGAACTTAGAAGATAATGAGAATTAAATTGTAAAAAGTTGAAGTATAGGTGAGGATTGAGTAAGTTAGTTAAAGGTAATAAATGGGTGAGAGTTAAACTCTTAAGTTATGGGTTTGAACTATATTGTTAGGTGAAGAGTGAATGAAGAGTGAGAAGTGAGGTAAGTGAGGAGATTATTCAATTCTAATGGAGGATATGGGATAGGAAGGACACGAAAATTACGAGGGAATTTAGAGTAAGGTTAATTCAGGAGAATTATGGAAGTTGTGAGGTCGAAAGAAAGTGCGTAAACTTCATTTAGGGTGTCGAGGTAAAGTCGGGAAGGAGTTAGTTTAGACTTAAGACTTTGAGAGTGTATGGTGATAATTGAATTAGAAGTTGGACAAATTGAGGTTAGTGAATAAAATTTTGAGAACTCGTAGAATACTTTGATAAAATATCAATTAGATTTAAGTAGCGAGAATTTGGAGTATTAATGAAGGTTTTAGTGTTATTGTGATTACCCGAATCTGTAAGTCCCGAATCTGTACTGGTACGATGGCTGCACGAACCGGAACCCGGATGGCGGTACGTCCGCGCGGGCGAGCCGGAAGGTGACAGGTCGTAAAGAGGGGGTCGTCACAATCCCACAGCGCTTGGGGAAGTATGTGGAAATGAAACATATGTAAGAGATCCCTCCCAAGATAGCAAGACGCGTTTTGGAGCTCAATTGACAACGGATCCCATAAGAACTCCGAAGTTAAGCGTACTCCGGCGAGAGCAATTCCAGGTTGGGTGACCTTCCGAGAAGTGCTCTCGCCAAACAAAGCCGTGAGGGGAGGATATTGGGCTGCGGTCCAATCCCCGGAGCGGACAATATCTTGCTGGGAACGGGGTCGTTACAAATCGTATCAGAGCCTGTACCCAACCGGAATTGTGGCCAACGAGGACGTTGGGCCCCCAAGGGGGGGTGATTGTGATGACCCGAATCTGTAAGTCCCGAATCTGTACTGGTACGATGGCTGCACGAACCGGAACCCGGATGGCGGTACGTCCGCGCGGGCGAGCCGGAAGGTGACAGGTCGTAAAGAGGGGGTCGTCACAATCCCACAGCGCTTGGGGAAGTATGCGCGGTCCAATCCCCGGAGCGGACAATATCTTGCTGGGAACGGGGTCGTTACAGTTATGCTATTGAGATTGTTTGGAGGTTTGAGATTGTTTGACGGAAGTGGCTAGGTGAACTTAGCTAGAGAAAAAGATCAAGTGGAAAAGTCAGTTAGAAGGGTTTGAGGGTATGGATTAGATTATAGTTAGTGAACGTGTGAGTATTCGAGTTATAGAGTGTAGAGATAGGTAAAGTCAAACTTTTGAGATATAGAAATTATCACTACTGATAACTGATTAAGGTCGTAGAAGTAGTTAAGACTTGGTGTGGCAACTCTAAAGTTAAGAGGGTAGAGTTAAGATGAATAAGTTGGGGAATACCTAGAGTACACAAATTTTGAGGAAAAAATTTTTGTAAGGAGGGTGGATTGTAACACCCGGGATTTTTTTTAGGGAAAATTGAAGAGAAAATAAAATAATAATAAAATAGGTTGGTTTAATTAATTTAAAAGAAAAGTGAAGTTTCTAATTTAAGTTCGGGTCCTAGTGAAATTAAGCCGGAGATTTTAATTTAAGAATGAGATTTAATGGAATTTGACATGGTCGGAAATACGGGAGGGCAAAACGGTAAATGTCAAGTTATTAATGTTTAATAGAAATTATTATTATTATTATTATTATTAGTTTTATAAAAAAACAACACGAAAACAACAGAATCGCCATTCTGTTGTCTTCGCGTGCCCGACGCCGAGGGAAGCAGGGGAGACGGGGGAGGGGCGAGCGACGAAGGTGACGGTCGTTCACCGCCGTGGTTCCGGCCAGACAACGTCGACGGCGTCTAGGGCTGCCATTTCAGCCGTCGCTGCGCACAAACCGGCCTGTAATCTCGGTTTTCCCCTGTTTTTCTTTCTGTTCGAGGCCGTGGATCGCCGAGCTGTTAGAGCTCCGATCGCCGGCCGTTTTTGGGCGGTCTTGGCTCGGGATTGCCGGACATTAGGCCAGCTTTAGTTGCCTGGCCGTGGGGAGCTCGAATTGGGCAAAAGTCAGTAAGCCCTATTCGGGCAATTCGGGGTTTTGTGTGGAACTCTGGTTTTTCTTGTTAGGTTATGTTAATTGGAGGTTAGGGGGATTGATTGGTGAAGAGATTGGTGAGAATTGATGAAAAATCAGAAACGGGGAATTTTCCGGTTAGGGGTATTTCGGGTTTTTGTCAATTTGACTTAGTTAGAGTCGTTTGTTTTCAAATTCCTTTTGGCAGGTTAAAATAGGTTATTAGAGGAGTACGTGGCCGCTGGAATCGTTAGATTCCGATATCCGACGCAAAAGTTACGCGCGTTCGAAGTTTCGGGTCGGTTTTTACCGAACCCAAATTAGTGGCCTGTTTAGTTGGGTTTTAGTTGGATTAGGCTAGAAATAGTAGTTTGTGAGTTAATTGGTGAAAGTAGGCTTGATTTTAATGAAGTTTGAATTATTGTCGTAGGTCGAGCTGTAGATGGACAGGTAACCGAGTAACCTCAGCGAGCTAGGACGCTAGGTAAGTAGTGGATGAGTGTTTGTTGCCTTCGGGCCTACACCATAGAACGGTAGGGATTGTTTGTTTGTTTGTTGTGTTTTGCTTTGTGTCATGCATTGTATGTCATGCATCATTGTTTTCTAACTGACGAAATCACGTGTTTTGCATGTTTGAGTGGTGAGGATGACATAATGAAAGATGAGAAAATTGATATGCAACTTGGTCTCGAGTAGAATAGCCTCGTCAGGCTCGTGGCTCGCTGAGCACCCTGCGGGGGATTTTACTTGAGATGCTATGCTAATGTACGTAATGTGTCGTGAGTATGAATGCCTCGATATGTTCGTGCTTGAAGGCACAATGAGGATTCTACGATCGATTAGGGGAGATTTGGTTGGCCGTCCAGGATTGTGTTAGGGCGTGTGCCTCCGGTCTTGCTCTGTGGGTCAAGGCGTGGCCGTCCAGGATTGTGTTGGGATGTGTGCCTACTTGATTCACATGAAAGTGAAAGATAAATGTAACCTGAATGAAAAGAAAGCAACTGAGTGTGTAGAAACTGCATGATAGGGTTGAGTCGAGCATTTAGTGTGTTGTTGTGCATTATTTCTCTACTTGCTAAGCGTTAGGCTTATTTTTGTGTTCTATGGTGTAGGTGGCGAGTTTTTACAGGTGAGGTAGAGGAGACAGCCCAGGACTAGGTAGCAGTCGGAGGAGTACGAGGCATGCCGGTGCGGGTAGTTGTCGGGGCGCCTCGACCATGGTCTTCGGAAAGACGTGGGTGGAACAGTATTTTTGGGGTCGTGTATAATTTACAATTATTTTGGTGGTGGTTTGTAGAGTTGTCTTTTTGGTTGATGTTGGTTTTAGCGTTATTACATAGCTATTTGTATTTGGTGTATATAATCATAGCTAAGGGTGATGTGTCTCCCTGTACTGTGGACTTTCTTTACTTAGGAATGTTTGTATTTTAGTTTCCCTCTTTACTGCTATTTGGAGATTTCTCATGCCGTATACTGGATAGTTGGTTAGGAGTATTTTGGATCTGTTTGGGGATTTATTTATTGTAGGTACCTAGCATTTTGGAGGCGCCATTTTCAGGCGTTACTTTGCCGAAATTTTCGGAAAGGACGCCGTGGTGCTTAAAGGTTAGGGGTAAGGGAATTAGTGAGTCTAGGCAGCTAGGTATGACGTAAGAGAGAGTTTCGAGAGACTTCGTTTCGAGAGACTTCGTTTTAATTCCCGCTGTGTTAGTTTATTTTAGGTTTTGGGGTTTGTTAAAATTATGTTAAATTTAGTTTTAAACGTCGTTTTCATCGGGGTTAGTGTGAGCCAAGTAGCGCTCCGAGCCAGGGTGGGTTCGGAGGCGTTCCATTGTTGTTTCTAAACCTCAAATCATATACTAACTTCATTGGCTAGTTGATCGAAGATTTGCAAGTTTTAAACATATGATTCATGAAATAATTTATAACATTGACACAAAATATAATGAAATTAGTCATCATGGCCCTATGATAAAAATGATGTCAAATAGTCATTAAATAATGTCAAATTCGTAATAGGTTCCCGTGTTACGTAAAATATGTAAAAGTAATGTTTTATAGACAATGTCCATAAGTTATTTTACAATTCCACTTTGTAATTTGCTTATTGTATATAAATCAATTATTCTTATTGGTCTTATGCAATGCAAAATATCATTTCTGTGCATTGTGTTTAAACATCACACTTTGAGATATCAGATTTCATAATAGATATTGATCGAGCATTTATGAATTAATTAGTCTTCACGCTTTGAGAATCCATAACTACAGACCACATCTTAGACATTATTTGGAGGAGAATCCATAATCAAAGACACCCTCTTTAGACATTATTTAGTCTCTCATTTCAAAGTGGAACAGGTTCGACAACCAAAGAAGTGATGTAATGCTTAGTTTGTCCACCTCCAATAGTGTATCCATCTTCATCCCTATAATAGACATGGCTTGCCCTAGAAAGATTAACCATAGGCGATAACACAGCCATGGAAAACTCAGTAGTTTTGAGGCAATACTCATTTATGTATTTCCAAGCGTCGTCTACTCGCTTTCGTAAGGCAGTGTATGCCTCCTCTTCTGAAACCCCATATTGTTTGATGTAGCAATCTTGTGCAGATGGTTCATTACCTCCAACTCGCTCAAACTAAGATAATTGGTGAATGTTATGATTTTAGAAGCAAATTTAGTAATGTTTAATGCACATATTTTACATATACCTTGTATTCAACAATGTCATTCATGAGCCTCCCAATGATTTCTCCCTCTCGAAGAATCTTTGGTCGTGTGAATAACCAATCAAAAGCCTCCTTTGGAATTGCATCTCCCATGCAAAGGTAGGCATTGGCTGAAAAAAAATGGTAGCCAGTAGAAGACAAAGCAAATTCATAATACTCATCAATATAGGGTATATATCCTGCATGTCGCCAATTTGCTTCACCAAGATAGGCCTTTGCTTGTCTCTTCACCTGTTGTTTTCAAAATATGTAAAAGTTTCTTGTCTCAATCATTTATTTCTTATCTATTTTTATAAGAATTTTTACCCCCTCTTTTGCATAAAGCATTCGGAAGGATTCATTCTCGATTCTTTGGTCTCTTTCAAAATTGGAATAAAGAAGCAACACATTTAGGTAGAAGAACTTGAGGTTATCTGGGAGTTGGTCTTGAGCACTTACATCCCACCTGAAATTTCAATGCAACAGTTTGTAAATTACTATGTTAGAGACTGAAATGATAGATACTACAATTTCTCAAGTGTCAAACCTTTCAATAGCATCAGTTAGGAGTTTAAGCTCTTCGGGTGTGCCGTGTAGATCATATATGTCATCGAGAATCGATGTCAATTGAACTAATTTCGCCATGAACCTCCTACCAACTGAGTATTGACGCTCAGGTAGTATCATTATTGCCCAGAAGTAACACTCAGCAATTCTATCTCTTGCAAAAGGTAACTTGGTTGGAAAGTCCAAATCTTTCCACCACCTACATTTTCACAAATTGCATATAGTTATCTCCTTTAATTTATTTAAAAAAATCTGTATTTATTTAAATTTAATTACATAAATATCAATGTACAATTTAATAGCAAATGAAAGTTTATTTACCTAGACACATCAGCAAGCTCCTCCAAGTGAAGTTTTTGAAGTATATTATACTCTAGTTTTGCAAAAGTAAGAAGGGCCTTGTTGTGAGATGGATCTTCATTATAAATCGACATAAAATGCCTTGCTTCGAGCCTCAGCATGCCTTTTCGGAGAGGATGCTTAAGGGCATACATTACTTCTTCTGAAAGAGGATAGCTTAAATGGCCTACAATGGCTTTCAATTTTCCAGTAACAAAATTTAGTGCTTCATCAAGTATGTCTTCTCCGTGAACACTGAAATATGCTGCTTCATACAAACTTAATAGTCCATGAACATCCTTAGCTAAATATTCCTTGAATTTTCCTTCATCGTCAATGTATTTCTTGAATATATCTACTCAAATTGGCAAAGGACAAAACAAGTATGATCAATACGATTTTGATTTTTGATGAGTATTATGGAAATTTAAGTTATCATTCTTACTTACCACTTGAAACCTTGTAACCTTGTTGCCTGAGCAATCGAAAGAGAAGAGCATCTGAGTAGAGATTGTGATCATTCGCATCAAGGATGGAGTCAGCATAAGTGCTGCTAACTTGTTCTAACAAGTCTTGTATTTCTGATTGGAAGTGATCAATGACTCCTATCCTTTGAATTGAATCGATTAATTTGAGTTTATGGGAAAGCTTTTCTACAGGAGCAGCCAACGCATTCTTCACTTCTTCTTTCAAGCTTTGAACTTCTTCTTCAACTTTCTGATCTAAATTCTAAAAGTAGATTTTTGACAATATTTAGAATATTAAATAACAGGTAATAAATATTTTCTAGTAGACAAAGAAAAAGTAACTGTGAAGAAATCATTTGGAGCAAACCAATAGTGAGACTTGTGTTTTCGATTCAACTACATTGATTAAGTTATTGTATTTATGAATAAAAGTATCGAATTTACTAAGTCGAAAACATTTATAGTAATAAGATTGTTTAAGCCTAATATCTCTATTAGGCTACAGTTTCATTACTCACAAACAAATAAAAAATCATTAGTTGCATACCAAAGCCTCATAACTAAAGGAAGTAAAATAATTTCCCCAGACAGTTGGCGGAAATTCAACGTATTGACACTTGCTTTCGGGTTTGAGGAATTTAGAACTTCGGAAGCCATAACTTGTTGGCTAAATTTCTCAAGAAACAATCAAGTGTATTGTGGTGTCTTAAGAGATTGAGTTTTGTGGGGGGCTTCCTTTTGGCTTTTTATAGAGAAAACTCTAGCTGGGGTCCTCATTTGATTTAGATTTTTTAACTAAGAAAACAATACATAGTAATGAAAATATAAATAATTAATTATGAAACCAATAAAGGTTGTTGTACAAACTTCAAGTATTAAGGCAACAGTTGTCTAAATCTAAAACATATATTATTTGAAAAAGAATTAAAATTTTATTTCTGAATAGATTTATTATATTTCATCAACTGAGAGCAATTTAATATCTAATCCAATGAGATTTTATTTTAAAATTTTATTGAAATTAATTATTTCAAAAAACTATTTTCAAATTATAAATTATTAATAGCAACTCACACCTTCCATTGGATAGTATGAACTCAACCAGATCATTGTCATGAAAGGATAGAAGGATGCATCAAGGTTACAGATTTGATTCTTCCCTCATTTTTGGTCTCACATTTTGAAAATCTATTTTTATATTTACACAAATGCTGTCAAATTAGAATAAAACTCAACCTAACTTGAAACTTGTGCATTTTTCTTTAATCTATTATGATCAAATGCGACCAATCGTCCTCTTTTGATTATCACAAAATGACAACACGTAATTAATTTCTTTAGAATTTTTTTATTAGAGAAATTAGACTTTTAGGAAACTTGTAAGTTTTTAATTTATATAAAGTTTGTCTGTCATTTTTTTAATTGTTTTATGAAATAATTGAATCAAATAAGGCTGCTTGATTTTTATTAAAAATCAATTATTTGTTATCATTTTATTGCCCAATTTCGATATAATACAAATTCCCTTTATTTGGAAATATCCATGATTTAAATAATACACATTATTTACACATTCTGATCTCTGATCGGTCTTGTGGCAGTTGCTTCTTTACTTTTTGTTTCATTCCGATTGAAAGAAGACACCAAGTTTGAAATTGTTAACCGAGTCTATTCAACGTTAAAATTATCAAATATTAAATTTTTCAAGATAGCAATTGTCGATACTTTCAAAGTTAAGGGTTCAAGTCGCTAATTACTCTATTTTTTTGTTATTGATTATGATTGGTTTCAATTTATTGTGACGACTCCCGACCCGATCGGGGTCGGAGAGCCTCACTCCGGACATTTAAAACGTAACATTTTTTTTTTTTTTTGACAACTTTTAAAACCTTAAGCAAAGTGTAAACCTTCTATGAAATTGAAGACTGGAAAACATATTTAAAACTGGATAATAATAAAAATCGGACTACAGAAATAAATGGCAGAAGTAAAACAGGAAGACAGAAGGCAGAGAGAAATGAAAACGGTTCCCGGGATTTTCACTAGGACTTGACTTTGACTTAAACAGGATTCTGACGTTTGGACGTAAAAATTTCGACTTTTTAAAACTCTTAAATCTGAAGACGTGAAAACAGGAAATCATGAAACAGAAATGGACGACTAAAACTGGAAGGCAGAATGGACGACAGACATGCAGTGGAAGACTTAATAAAATGAGAAATAGAAACTGAAAGTCATGCCGTGGAAGATTTGCTGTGGATGACAGAAGATGTGGACGTTTGAAATAAAAGGCAAAATTTGTGGACAATAGAAGCCGTGGACGTTTGAAATAAAAGGGTAAAATCTGTGGACGAAAGAAGCTGTGGATGTTTGTAATCAAAGGTAGAAACAGTAGACAACAGAAGCCTCCGAACGTTTAAAATCAAAGGCAAAAACAGTAGACAACAGAAGCCTGTGGACGTTTAAAATAGAAGGCAGTAACCGTGGACGTTTGAAATAAAAGACAAAATCTGCGGACGACAAACACAGAAGGCAGAATGGACGATAAATACAAAAGGCAAAATGGATGACTGACACTTAGCTAAATACTTAAAAAAATTACTCGACTGGCGAGTACTGTGGACAATTGAGCTTCGGATGACATTATCATCCACTAACTTTGGACGATAACCTTGGATGACAGATTTGGACGACAGAGATATAGAAGCTGTGGACAACTGCAGAACTGGGCTATTGTTTAAGGAACAGCGTGGACGACTGTTTTAAAGAACAGCGTGGACGACTGTTCACAGAACATAATGGACAATTGTTTTTAATGAAGGCGTGGACGACTATTTTCAAATGGTAACGTGGGTGACTATTTTCTTTTGAAAAACTTAAAGACTTGAAAGACATAAACATATGCTCTGCCAATCTGTAATATCCGGTTTGTACGGACCTTTTATTATATTATTATTATATTGTTATTGGCATTTTTGTAATTATGTCAAATCAGGTCCGATTTACGAAAAGAAAGCGTCATTACGATCCTAGCGATTAATTAGAATTTTAAGGAAATTCTGGGAATTTTCAGAATAGTGACGCTATATTCCGAGTAATTACTATTATCATAAAGTAAAAGACATTCTCATAAAAATAGCAAACGAGGTCCAAATTGCGAACGGACAGTTTTGTTAAATCCCAAATAATTAGATGGACTTATTGGTAAAGTAAGGACGTATGGAGTAGTCGAATGGCTAGACGATTAACGAACCGAAGAACGAAATCAATATAAAAATCAAAGAAGGGCAAAATGGTAATTTGCAAATCCATTTTAATAAATAACACAAAATCACTCTTTTCCCTCACTTCTCTCTTTTCTCTCTTTTCTCTCTGGAACTCACGAACAGAGAAGATTTCTTCTCTCGGCCGCCGGCGAGCTCCACCATTCCGACCTCCGTCCGACCTCCGTTTCTCCTCCGTCCTTCACGTTTTCTTCCTCTCTCGCTACCCTCGGTATGTAGCTTTAGTTTTCGAGTGTTTAATTCGAGTTTCGGTTCGATTTAGGGTTAGGGTTTCGATTAGGGTTTTCGTTAAAAATGCGATTTAGGCTTCGTAATTAATAGGTTAGCCGTGATTAGGTATATATTGAACGTATTGGAGGTTATTGGACGAAGAAAATCAATTTGCGAAAAAGTTATAAATTGGTTAAATTTCGGGTTTTTAGAGAAAAACTCGTTATTTGAGAATTTGGATTATCGAGCTATAATTAACGTTCGAAATGCTTTAATTAGCTAAGTGAAGAATTTAGGATAATTCTTTAGTTAAAGTTTGAAATTTGGACGTTAATAGTTTAAATTGGTTTTAATTGCGAATGTCGTGTTTTTCTCAGACACACGACTCCCGTGGAAGAAGTTTGAGATCCAGCGCGCTCGAGGTAAGTTCTCGTGACTTGCTTGACCCAAAGGTCTACACCATACCTCGTCGTCGTATCAAGGATCCTTGAGGGTTTCTTGTTTTACGTTGTTTAGGTTGGGTAGTTAGGTTAGTTGTTTATAGGTTATGTTATATTGTCTGCCGATATGAACTGTTTGTTTACTTTCCGCTGATATGAACTGTTCATGCATCACATGTTTCAAAATGGCATAAAAATGGGTTTCTGCACGAGTTTTCAATGAAATGAATAATGAACGAAAATACGTAATCTGTATCTGAAAGGTCACGCGGGATGGGGCTCAGGCATGGCTGTAGGGTTTGTGAGCATGTACCCCCCCCCCCCCCCATCTAAGTGGAAAGTGGTAGTTCGACCGCGGAATGTATCCTTTCCATTTAGTGGGCTGATATCTCGGTGGCAATATGTATGAAATGACCTGATATGTCTGATGAGCATGTTTTCTGAACTTCATATGCACGACACGCATGCATCTGCATTTACGTAGCTTACTGAGATTTCCATATCTCATATGTGTCTGTATGGTGTAGGTGACGTTCTAGGTTACGTTGACCCAGGTGAGGATGATATTCCTCCTCCGGACGTAGGAGCAGCTGATGGATGATGGCCGTGGGAGTGCGCTGAGCAGTCGAGGCGCGTTTTGACCCGTGGTGGGTTTATGTAAAGGTTTTGGGGGTCTTCTGAATATTTTGGATTGATAATAACTGTATAGTATACTTAGGTTGTTTGGATCTGGATAGGGATTAGATAACGTTTTGGTAATTGTATGTAAAACGTTTTGGTTTAAACTGTTTAATGAATGTTTTGGAAATGTTTTGATTGGTTTTAGGTTAATACGGATAGCTCGGTTTTTAGAGCTATCCACGCAGTTGGATTTCGCAAAGTCCACTGTGAGTTGGGAGAGTTTAAGCTTTAATTGGGTGTGATTATGGAAGTGAAAGTATGTGTAAAAGCATTAATGGTTGCTCTCTGGAATCGGATTCCAGAGAGCTTGTTATGTGAAGAATTTCTTTGTGTCTGAAGTCTGAAGTGTTTAATCTCTCGGGAGAGCATAAGTGAAAGTGAAAGAAGAAAAGGGAAAAGGGGTGCTGGAGGTACGACGACCGTGCGCTGCAGTGCTTGCAGCGATCGGGCGCTGCAGGCTGCAGCGCTTGCAGCGACCGAGCGCTGCATGTTGCAGCGATCGGGCGCTGCCGGCCGCAGCGCCTGCAGCGACCGAGCGCTGCAACGTGCAGCGATCGGGCGCTGCACGCTGCAGTGCTTGCAGCGATTGGGCGCTGCAATTTGCAACAACCGATCGCTGCTGCACTTTGAGGGCAGAATTCCGATTCTGCCCTCCCTTCTTTTATTATTTAAAAGTTTTATTAAATGTTTTAGTTTTAATTATTATTTAAAGGTTTTGTTTTAAATGCTTTTAAAGTTCAGTTTTAATTCCGACTTCAGTTCTGATTTCAACTTCAGTTTTAGATTCCGCATAACGTTTTATTTAAAATGTAAAATAAAAATGAAAAATTAGTACGGGTAAATGGGTACGGACTTAGGGGCGTTACACAATCGATCGGCTACCCCATGCGATCAATCGGCTAACTCTTTGTTTGACGACTTACTTCTTTTGACACAAAAAGCATTAAACTTCAAAACCCAATTCAAAACATAAGTTTGGATATATCAGAAAAACATGAAAGAAGTTCTAAAATCTAATTGCATGGATAGCTCTAAAATCCAAGACAATCCATGCATAACCTAAAAGAAAAGACTCCAAGCAGTTCCAGAATGTTTCAAAATATATATTCAACTGTCAGAACAGTGGTTTTAAAACATCAACACAAAGTCTATACATCGTTTTAAAATTTCAAAAGCTGTACAGAACTTGACATACACCTCAAAAATACACCCCCACAGGTTCGAAATATGTCTAGCTGCCACAACCACCCCATGAGCTTGTCCCGCTAACTGCATCTACTCGTCGACCTGAGGCACAAAGTCCTCATCTGAAAGATCTATACCTACAACAGAGAGTTCAACTATGAGCCTAGAGCTCAATAAGAACATACAATGCAGTGATGCATATGCTGTACATGAACATTTTCAAATACATGAACATTATGTTACATTACATTACGTTTCACTAGACATGAAGGTATAAGTGGGAAGAAGAGCTGGCGCACCAGGAGTACATGCCACAACAGGATATAACATGAGTACATGACAGGATGCCAGTTCTCGTCCACACTTAACCATACATTACATCCACATTTTAACTTTCATAACTTCAAATCTGGTGCTGAAAAACATTTATATGGTTTTCCAGTAAACGTGTATGCATGAACATATATTATACGGTGCTTAAACTCAACGTATACAGGCGACAGAATAAAAACAAACATGAAACAGAACACACAGAACACGTTTAGCATATAGCATAACCTATGACCTAACTACCCGAACCAAAATCTAGTATCTCCATGCTGTAGGGTCTTAAGGGCCAACTTATACACATGAACTTACCTGTTGTCCGTGAAGTTGCAAGCTTTGTTCGTGTAAATGTCCTCGGCAATTCACGAACTTATATTTGTGTATAATCAGATATTAACTCTAAACTTTAACAAAACTAACAAATAAATAACCTAAAATCTTTAACTATTTTGGATGATTACCTTTAACGGAGAAACTGAGAGGAAACAGGAGAAAACAGAAGAAAATGAAGTTTTTTTTTTTAGAATTTGCCAAGGTTGTCTGGAAGAGAGAATACAGAGAAGAAATTCACGTAGAAGTGAAGAGAAGAGAGGAAGAGAAAGAGAAAGCTTGTCCTCTTCCACAAGCCAAAACACTTGGCATCCATCTATTGGTTTCCTCCCACCAACCTTAATTGGCTTCCTAATTTGTCATTCCATTAGTTTCTAACTAAATTGTTATTTAGTTCATCGATTTGGTTTTCTCCAAAATCCGCTTTCCGTAAAGTATCACAACAATTCAAATAAAATACACATTGTATTAATGGCAAATAATTTCTCGTTTAATAATTCAAATAATATTTACATCGCAAAAATGCCAGGTGTTACATTTATTCTTAGTTTTCATTGTCTTATAAAATTTTTATAATTTTAGTTTAATTTTTTATTTTTATTTTTTATTTTTCCATTAAATTAAACAATTATGTTTTATCCACGTCATATTGTCACATCATAGACTTGTGGACATGTCACATCATAGACTTGTTGACATACCCATGATTTAAATAATACACAATATTTACACATTCTAATTTCTGATGGGTCTTGCGGCAGTTCTTTACTTTTTGTTTCATTCTGATTTAAAGAAGCCACCAAATTTGAAATTGCTAACCGAGTCTATTCAACGTTTAAATTATTAAAAATTAAAATTTGAGGATAGCAATTATCAATACTTCCAAAGCTAAGGGTTCAAGTAGCTAATAACTCTATGTTTTTATTCCTAGTTTTAATTATCTTATAAAATTTTTATAGTTTTAGTTTAATTTTTAAATAGTTCTTCCATCTATAATTTTCCATTAAATTAAACGAAATGGGTCATGCAACTATGTTTTATCTACGTCATATTGTCACATCATAGACTTGTGGACATAAAATTTTATGTCGGGCATACGACAATGCACTTTTTCATTTCATGGAATAGTTTATTTTTTAAAACGATTTTATTTTTCCTTCTATTTTTTCCTTCCCCTCTCTCATGACAGTTGTAGTTGTGCTTTGTTTGCTCTTATTAAATACTACGAAGATGATATGAAAATAAGGACCAACAGAAGTGCAAACGAGGGACAAAGTAAAGAAATAGTCAATATGATAACTTGAAAATTCACATCCTTCGTAACTATGAAAATTGAAGATTGTGAAGAAGAGAAAATTCAGCCATTTATATAGCCTCCCATAAATGCCTTCTTATAGTGACACTCCAATACCGCTTCTAGTAGCTATTACTGTAAATGAACTCAACCAACGATAATGGTTTCTCTATTGTCACCAAAATTTAGAATCCAAAATCTCAAAAAATCTTCGAGAATTGGATTGTAGGCTTAGATTGTCCATTCGTATGATGGTAGGGTGTTCTCCTCAATCCTGACTCTTCTCTTAATTCTCTTTCTGCTCACTGTTTCTCATGTTGGTTGCTACATCTTACTCTCTTTTGTAGCCACCAAAGAAATGACGGTAATCTTACGCTACGCAAATGCACATTTCGTCACAAGTAACATAGTGATAAATAAGATGTCAAACCCACAACGAATTGATACAACTAAATATTTAACTACCAATTTAATTTTACTTCAATTTTGTTTAGACAACTATTTTTTGTCAATTATGTATCCATGGCCATAAGTCAAAGAATAGCTATATTATTTTAGCCTTTATCTATACCTAAGCGAAAATGAGATAAAATTACTTTAGATTTTGTAACTAGATTACCAAGTACTACGCAACAGTTTGATGTTGTATGGGTAATTGTTGATAGATTGCGCACCCTACACATTTTATTTCGGTGAGAATGAATTTTTATTTGACAAAGCTAAGTAGATTATATATAATATCGTGCATCTTCATGATGTTCCTTCGACTATCGAGTTAGATAGATTGTAACACCCGGCATTTATTTGCCATGTAATCGTTTTCCCGAATCGTATAAGCGGGATCAATATTATTTTAATACAATGAATGTTTTGGTTGAATTGTTGGAATAATTAGTGGAGAACTAAACTAATGTGGAACTAAAACAAATCAATTTGGTTAAAAACCAATGGAATGGCATAATAGATAAGAATTAAGGTGGTTGGGAGGATGCAAGTGGATGACTGACACTTGGTAACTTGTTGAAGAAGACATGTCTTCTCTTCCTCCTACATGAAACCCACTTCACTCTTTCCTCTGCTCTTTCCATTCTCTCCTCAGCACTCTTTCTTCCAGTCGACAAACAACCATCGAAGTTACTTCGATCTCCTTAGATTTCTTTCTGCTTCTCCGCTAAGGTAAACATCTACTAATGCCAACGAGTTTGGACAAGTTTAAGGTGAGTTTTACTGAGGTTTAGGGTTATGATATTTAGAGAGAGAACTCACTGTTTTTGGATAAAAACACGTTGGTGTGTTTTCTAAAGGGTTAAAATGAGTTTGCTGCATATCCTGCCAAGTATTAGTTAGCATTTGCAGCTTGATGATTTTTCTTTCATGCACATTATAGGTTCGTGCATTTCCGAGACGATCAAGAATATCAACTCGACAGCAACCAGGTAAGTTCATACCCGTAGGCTGGCCCTTAAGGCCCTAAATCACGGAGGTACTAGGTTTTCACTTTTGTCGGGGTTGTTTTTGGGTAGAAAAGCTAGGGTTATGTCCTGAGATATCTGTATTTTCTGTTGTCTGTTGTCTTATTTCTGTTATCTGCCAGTTTAAGTTCAGGCACCGTTCATGCATACACGTTTTCTCTGATAGACATGCAAATGTTTTCTGTACACGGTTTTGAAGTTAAGAAAGATAAAATCTGACTGTCTAAAATATATCAGTTAAGTGTGGGACAGGGACTGGCACTCTGTTCTGTTCTAATTCTGTACTGTTTACTATTATGTGCCTGATAGTGCACCGTGCCTGATAGTGCACTCTCTGTAACACCCGAGTTAACGGCCAGGTGATTTTCCTACTGTTTTAACGATCATAGATATTTAATCTTCACAATTTAGGATTTTATGCCAAGCTTAATTAATTATATGTGGATCTAAACTAGGTTGAGTGGCAAAGTTGTAATATTGGAGGATTGAGGCCAGTATTTAAAGAAAAAGGAAAGGATTCAAACCTCATTTAAACCACTGTAGCCGACACCACCTTTTCCGGCGATTTCTTCTCTCCTAAGCCCCGCTCTCTACTATCAGTGTCTTCCTCGCCGACGACCGGTTTCTAGTCCGCATTCCTCTGCGAATCTGCACCCGAGGTATGAAATAGATAATGTAGTTATCTGTTAGTGTTTGGAGCTCTGTTTTCAGCTCGGCATTTGAACTCGAATTTTATCAATGGCCGAGTAGTATTAGAACATTTTAGAATCTGAGAGTAGTAATGTCAACCCGAATCGATTCTGGACATTTTATGTAACCAACTCAGATTTAATCGATAGTAGAACCTGCTTGTTTTATTTTGGATTTCAAACTGCACAGGGTATTAGACTAAGGATTTGGCAATAACTTTAGCTATTAAATCTTAGGATAACTTGAGATTAGAACTATTAGGATTTTGTTTTAACTACTGCAATGTAAATGTTTAGGTGAAGAAGTTTGAAGAGAAAGGAGCTCAAGTGCTAAGGAGACCAAGTAAGTGAATGTATTAAGATTTCCGGCTAATAGAGCCCTACATCGTGAGAGTACTAGGTTGAGATGTCTAATGTTTACCTTATGATAACGAACTTGTTTGCACTTGAAGGATTTATGTATGTTGCGAGTTATACTATTTGATGACCTGCTAGTGAATGTGAAGTTGTCTGCTCTGGTACGATCCTTGTCATAGTTTGATGAGTTAAAAGTTCTCATGTTCATGCATCATGAATGTTTCTCAAGCATAAGAAAATGTTTTAACGCATGTTTTCCCATGAACAAGATATGTATGTATATATGTATATATATATATATATAAGATTTATGCAACGTGGATTAAGTGAGGGTTGGGGGCGGTTCGGCGTATGTCACAGTCCAAAGAAGGACATATGAATACGACCCGCAGTAGGGAACAAGATCAAACTCACTGTCGAACCCGCTTTACCGGCACAAATCCTCTCTTGATCCACACAACCTAAACAAAGAATATGAGCAAAGACTATGAATGACGAATATGATCAATGACTATGAATGATGAATATGATCAATGACTATGAATGATGAATATGATCAATGACTATGAATGATGAATATGATCAATGACTATGAATGATGAATATGATCAATGACTATGAATGATGAATATGATCCATGACTATGAATGATGATTACGAGCAAAGACATGAACAAGAAAAGACTTATGAGCATGTGATTTTCCCAAATTATACATTCATGCATCCATGTTAGTGTTGCATTCCTTATTAAGCATTAGGCTTATAGTTTAAACCTCATGATGTAGGTGACGAGTTTTCAGGTGAGGAACTCAAGGTTAATAAGGATGTCTAAGCTTGGTTGCTGGAGGATGCTCAGTGTGACAGTGAAGGCTGGATAGGCGATCAAGTTCCCTGGTTATACCCATAATAAGTCAGAGAAGTTTATGATAAACAGATGACTAAGTAGAATAGAGTTTTCTTATAACAATGAGATTCGGATTTGAATGGTTGACTTCAGAGTCGTTACGATTTTAAGGATTATTGAATGGTCTGTTTGCTTAAGCCTTCCGCTATGTGTATCTTATATGGGATATGGTTTTACTCATTAGGGTTATAATTTCCAGTTTAAGATTTGGGTGAGTTGTAGTATTCTCTATTGGATGAGGTTGTTTGATGATTATAGTGCTTCACTGCCATGAGATAGAAGCTGGATGAGGCGTTCATCCGGCTGACGTCATCGGCAGATGTCAAATGATAGGAATCGAACGATTGAGTCTTCCGGATGAAGTCACCGGAAGATGTAGTATGTTTCTTCATCGACAGATGTAGAGTGTTTAACCTTCGGATGATTTAAGTATAAATTTTGTCGTCTAGCGATCGGCAGATGTAGAGTGTTTAGCCTTCGGATGATGTAAGCATAAATTTTGTCGTCTAGCGATCGGCAGATGCAGAGTTTTTAGCCATCGGATGATGAAAGTGCTATTTTGTCGTCTAGCGATCGTAGAAGTAGTGTGTTTAGTGATCGGATGATATAGAGCTTGTAAGCTATCGGAAGATGTCTTAGAGGAACACGTGAATTTCACATGCCTATCGGTAGATGTTTTAATGATCACGAGAGCTGCACGTGTCTACCGGTAGATGTCCACTACCGGATGATGTTTTAGACGTTCACGAGAGACGCACGTACTCATCGGTAGATGTTTTCTACTAAACGTCGATGAGAGAGTCACATGATATGCACGTGATAGGTCGGATAATATGCGTTTCATCCGCCGATGCATGCAGACCCATGCAATTCGGGTAGGATAACGTAGGGCGACCCGAGGGCAATCCTCCACCGCCCGATTTCGTCATAGAATCAATGACCGTGTATGGTCGCTCATGTCTGTGAATGATTAAGTAAATAATGTCATGAAGAAGTCACATACGAGGGACTGATTTTCAATCTGTTAAGTTGAAGTCCTTAAGCCTGTTAGGTATACTGTTATATAAAAAAAAAATAATAAGAGGAAAAGAGTTCAAATATGAATTAAAGTTTTAAGACAAGTCACGAATTTTGTGGCGATCCTCCCCGGGTCGTTACAACTATGGTATCAAAGCAAAACCGGGTTCTAAAACTGATTCTGTAGACTGCCTTCCAGCACTGACTGTCACATGAGCACACTCCAACAACTGTAAGTATTTATGATTTCAGTATATGTCATTAAGTTAAGATATATCTGTAACGATTTGTCTAGGAATCCCAAAATGCTTAGAGGTCAGCAGAGAGAGACCAATGAGGATAGCAATGCCATTGCTCAGTTGACAGAGTTGGTCATGCGCCAATCTCACCAGATCGAACGACTGATGACTGCTAGAGAGGAACAAGGCAACTCCAGTACTAATGCAACTCATGATCATGGGGGTGAGAGTTTCCACCGGCTTCGACCCCCGGTGTTTAATGGACATGTTTCAGATCCTATTTATGCTGAGGAGTGGGTTCGAAAGATAGAAGACATGTTTAAGTATGCAAAGGTTGATGAAGGAGATAAGGTCACCTATGCTGTCTTTCATTTGGAGTTAAGTGCAAGGCATTAGTAGGACTCGATCCAGAATACCGCTAATGCCGAAGCCATGACCAGGGAGATGTTCAAGACTGCTTTCTTTGACAAGTACTTCAATAGGACTGTTCGGGTCAACAAGAAGAAGGAGTTCATGAATCTGCGACAAACTGGCTCTGTGACGGATTACATATGCAAATTTGATGCTTTATCACGGTTTGCTCCCCGAATGATTGAGGATGACGAGGACAAGATTTACCAATTTGTTCAAGGACTGAAACCGAGTCTGTACATGAAGGTGAAGACTGCTAGAATACACAATGTACCTTATGGTGAAGTGATGGCTAAGGCCTTGGAGCTGGAAGAGGCGGAAATAACAGCATATGCACAGCGTGAGCAGCCAAGAAAACTCACAAAGGACACTCAGCCGCCACCACGTCAGAACAAAAGTTGGCAGCCGCAACAGAACAGGGGACCACAGCAACAACAACAAGGAATAAAGAGACCCCTCAACCAGAATGATGACCAAGGAAAAGGAAAGAGGCCTCTGGCACCCTTATGCCCACCTGTTAGAAGAACCACCCCGGCGAATGCAAGTTGCGTTCTGGCCGCTGTTTCAGATGTGATAAGGTTGGGCATATAGTCAGAGACTGCCCCATGCCACCAGATCCGAACCGTGCAAGGGTAGCACCTAGAGTCTACGCAATGATGGAGGATGAGGAAGCCGTTGCAGCATACAGTCTAACAGGTACCATTATGATTCTGTGGTTTTGCTGCTTCCCCCTTAT